>BMAO01025502.1:0-177631 GCA_019973975.1 Trichonephila clavata | reverse complement strand
AACAACAATTAATTAAAGAAAAGTCTAAGTTTCTAATTTCTAACAGATAGATTTCCATGATGTGACGACGCCGGGAACGCCTGCTCGCGCCCACCTCTCAGTCTCTTTTCTCTCTCTTCTCCAAAAGTTTTGGTTTCACTTTTGATCAGCTGCGCCTGCGCGCGAAGACTGCCTGCTTTTTTTGTTGAGAGATTCATGACGACTCCACAACCACCGATTCCACATATGTATGATAACAAAATTGATTTTAAGTATTTAATGCGAAATCTGTTGCTGTTTATTTTCAGATAGTTTTTAATTATTAGATTCATATTTCGTATTTTTTAGTTTAAAGCATTTGGCAGTTAATTCCCTATCAAGTCTATTTCTATTAGAAGATTTTACAAAGCTCATTGGAGGAAACAATTTTTCACACGAATATGTGGAGCCAAACATCGTTTAAAGAGCAAACATTAAATAGTTATTTCATTGATATAAAATTATTTGGTAAAGAATCTCATACGTTTAAAATAATATTTTGAGTTTTTACTATGGGATCAATATTATCTGCACAACTTTTTTTACACAGTTTTCCTTTTACTTCAGAAATCTAGTCTTCATATTTTATTTTCCACACTACGCTGCTTCAAAATTCAACTAATTCCATTTATAAATTATCGATACCTAGCCACATAAATTCAGTTAAGTCCATTGTTTCACATTCTGTTTTGCATGGATATAAATTAAAGTGAAATGTATTTTCCAAAGTTTTAAATTGATTGAATCTCTCCTCAAAAACTCTTTTTTTTTAAATATTTCCTACATAATCATTAAATATTATTTAATTCCATTTTCTTGAATGACAACGGAGTTTTCAAAAATTGTGTTTTGAAAATGTTTTTGTCGTCGAGAAAAATATTTCATAGTTTTCATTTCCAAATCCTTAATAAAGATTTTAAGTTTCGTCATAAATATTTTCAAACATCGTTAAAACAATTAGTCCCTGCCCTTGAAGTTTTTTATTCAGTTCATTGAAGTGCTGTCGCATAAAAACATTAAATCATTTAACCAATGTATATTGGATATAATTCATCGAAACTATTGTCTTTTTCAATTACAAAGAGCACAATTTCTTCTAATAACGTTACAAAGCGATTAGGGACTTGACCGAAATTAAGCCAACGCACGTTGTTGTTTATCAATATTTCTCAATATTGGCATTACATTTCCTCTAAGAATTGTGCAAATTGCCGTTTATAAAAAGCTCTTGCGTTTATATATATATATATATGGTGTTATGACACGGAGTTCTAGGGGTATTCACATTGACTACACTGTTTTTAACTAATACTAACGTTTAATGTGGGGACAATTACAGTACTACACACTACTATACAGATATATTATTGACAGCGTTTAGATAAATTCTTCTTCTCGTATTCAACAATAGTTTCTCAGTTTCTTCACTTCACAATTATCACACCACGGTTCTCAATTGTAATGATGTTCTTATACAGTTCCTGTTAACTTATTGAATTCAGGCGATGGATGTGTCACCTTCACGTGACTATCCTTCCAGCATCGGGCCACTTGGTCCCTACACGGCCAGTTAGATCCCGGTTGCATTCCTTTTTCTCGCAGCGTTGGTACTCCGACCTCGTCGTCGAGACCTCTCGCTCGCTAATCTCTCTTTAGTTCGCTCGCTCTTGGCTCGCGTCGCCAGCGCCCTCTAGAGTGCCGTCTATGTATAAATTCCCACACACACACACACATATATATATATATATAAGAAATTTATATAAAATATAGAACATAACAGAAAATTTTTTTTTAAGATCACATCTAATGAAATACAAAAAAGAACCTAGCGAGTCAAAATGCAATTTCGGACTTAGGACCGAATAAGTGGGGTTAAACTAGTTTGAAGGCGCCAACCTTCCCCCTTTGCAACTCGGTAGGAAAGACCAAAATAAATAAATAGAAATTTAAAGTATAAAAATTCTAAGTATAAAAAATCCAAAGTATAAAAAATCTCATAGAAATATGAAAGAACAACCGACTACTATTAAGCAAAAAATTCTCCCAAAATGTTTAAGGGCTGCAAACTCATCAGTATGTATGTGACAGCTTCGCGAAAGATTAATGGGCTTTCCCTAGGCACATCTAACTTTGGCGTACACTACAAGGATGCTTTCCAGAAGTATTTTTTCCAATTTTTTTGCTTTCATTTTGTTATTATTTCGTTTCCCTTTTTTTCCCCCCTTTACTTCTCTTGCACAGCAAACTTAGTTTTACGGAGATATAATTATTTCGTTGTTGTTTTTTTCTCTTCTTTCGTTTTGTAAGTTGTTCGGTTTTTCTTACTTCTCCCCCCCCCCCCCCTTCATTCTTTCTGTTTCTTTTTAACAGCCCGAAATCTTTCGTACCTAAGGACAGAATGAAGGAAAGTCATTAACGTGGATTTTTCCTCCAAGGAATGCTTTAGGAATGTGTTTCGCGTTTTGCATTAGAAAAGGAAGAGTTCAAAAAATTTTGCTTCGACCCAAAGGGGAAAACTTCGTTTAAGGTCAGTATTGCTTGATTAATGTGGAACTTTTCCGAGTTCAAAACGGTACGTAGATATGCTTGTCCTAGGCAAGGGATTCCACACTTTATAAAACACTACAGACATGACTATTAGCATTGAGGTGAAATTCTAATTTAGAAAAAAAGGAAATGATTTTGGGATTGTTGGAATTCAGAGAAGCGATTATTCTTTAAATTTTTCTTAGCAAAATATTGCTTCTAGTAGAGAGCCATAAAGTTTTGTATGTTTAATAAATTAATAAAGTTAGGATATGATTTCTAAGCAGCTACATTTCGGAAATCATATTTTTTAAATATCTTTATTAAAGTACTAGAAACATAATGATTATAGCGAGGGGAAAAAGGTTAAATTCCTTTCATTTAATTTTTTAAAAAAAATCTAGGATAAAATTTTTTAGGGACAACTAGATTCTAAGCTGATGATGTTTTAAATTTGGTTTTCATTTCCAAATTTTGTTTCAACATATATATATATATTGTACAGTAGCACACACAAAAATTTTTCAAGGGGGGTGTCCATGGTCAAAAGTCCCTCAACTCGTATCAGACCTCAAGAAAACACCAATTGCTTCTTCTGATTTTGTCGATTTTGTTAACAAAAAACAGAAATAAATAAATTATTGAAATAATAATTAGCATTAATTAATAAAACAAATTGTTAATTACAAGTACTTAACTAAATTTTACATTATATATACAGGAGTATCATCAATCGAAAAAAACTCAAGGGATTTGGGGGGGGGGGTATTCGGACCCCTTGTGTGCGCTACTGATAAATGCAATTCATAGTGTTAAAAATATTAGATTGGCATCACCACATTTCGTATTTATAGAGTTAGATGAATTCTTCGCATTTGATATTAGTGTGCATTATTTTATTCTAATATTACCTACCCAAAAGAAACTATTTTCAGCAATTTTACTGTCAAAACGGCTTATTTTTTATTTTTAAACTCTTCATTTCGAAAAATCACACTAGCATGTTATTTTCTAACTTACATTGTGTACCAAGATTGTAAATTTATTCATTGTAAATTTCTTTGTAGTAAATACTTAAGAAAGCATAAAAAACATTATTAAGTTAAATATAAATTATTGGAAAAAATGTGCATAGGATTTTAAACACAAGAGATTTTTGATCTTGTACGCTATTATGTAAATGTATAACATGCATATATAATAAAACTAGGAAGGAAACCCCATATAGTTATATAAAACAGCCCAATTAAGCAGAAAAATATCAAAAGAATTACCCAGTAAAAGGATTCTTCCAAAAAGATTTTAAAACTTCTGCTCACAGAGCTTATTCCAGGAGATCCAAAACTCTTGAAACCGATGGAAAACTTTTATATGTTGTGATAAAAATCTAAATTGCACTTAAACGCATCATTTATACCAGCTTGTAAGGAAGACACCAAGAAAGATTACATTCAAATTTGGTAGGCTATAACTTGGTTGGTTGTCACAAATGTAGAAAATTGGTTGGTTGTCAAAATGTAGAAAATTGGTTGGTTGTCAAAATGTAGAAATTTGGTTTGGTTGCCAAAAATGTAGAAATTTATCATTTTATAAGATTTTTAAGAAGAGTGTGGAAAAAATAAACTGTGTGAAGAGTGTTAAAACAGAATATTCACAGCAAAACCACTAAAATGTTGACTTTGAAATCCTATTGCTGTATGGTGGTTTTGAAATCAGAAATAGCAAGACGATTAATGTATTTGTGATGAATATATGTTCTTAAGAAGTTAAAAGGATAATCATGATCTAAGCAGCATTGGAAGAATTTCTTGATATTATTAAATTTATCTATTTTGTTGGTAGTTAAGTTATCATTCCTAAGTAAAAAATTCAAAACAATATTTCTGTAAATTGATATATGCAAATTGCTGTTCCACACAGGAATTTTAATTACATGGAAACTAAAAGAATCTCTTTTGTCATAAATGTTACAGACTACTCTATTGTCAATAAGATGCAAGTCTAAATCTAGGAATTCAACCATATATTAGAGTTAAATTTAGTTTTAAGAAGGTTGAGATTGTCAGGGTAGAACATAATATTTGGTTTGAATTCACTATTTTTACCAAAAATTATTATATCATCTATATAACGGTATAGTAAGAAAGATTCATCAAAAATATGATCAATTTCAAAAAAATGTAAATATAGGTTAGCTAAACTATTACTGGCAGGACCACCCTGAGGTAATCCTCTGATCTGTTTAAAAAGATTTTGATCAAATGCTATGAAATTTTCTTGTAAAACAAGATTAACCAGGATATCAAATTTTTCCTTTTTCATTGAATTATGCAATTCATATTTATCATAAATTAAATGTAGAACTCTAATCATATCATCTATATCAATAGAATTAAAAAGGTCCTCGAAGTCAAAGCCGTGCATGGAAAAAACTGTCATATCCTTCGTGACTCTAACAATCTCTAAGCTATTTTTAATTATTGCTGTGTGTTGAAAGCTATCGATAGTATTTTGAAGAAGGGATTGTAAAATCTTCCCAGACTTCGTTATATATGTATTATTGCCATTAGTAATACTACGGAATTTTATTGGATTTTTGTGGAATTTTGGTGTTAAAAAAATTCGTGGGTATTTAATAGTTTTGAGATGAATATTTAATCTTTTGTTTAAAGCCAAAAGACGATTATCATCTTCTCTATTGCTGTGAATCGACTTTTGAAATGCATTATTCTTTAAAATATGATCACTTAATAATTTACTATAAAAATATTTACATATTATTGCATAATTAGCAGAGACTTTATCAACATAAGTTATCACGAAATCCTTTTGAATATTATCTATCGATACTTTAAGGTCTTTATACATAATTTCATTTTCAACGTTGAAATCCAATTTTCCAATTTCTATTGCAACAAGAGATCTAAATTGATTGAATGCTTCTATCGGCATTCCGTATTTAATAGCCATTTTAAGGTAGAAAGTATCCAAATCTCTTGTGATTTGTTTTACAACGTTGGATTTATTTTTTGTGATCATAAGTCTAAAGCCAGTACCTTTTTCCATAAAATTTCTTAATAAATCATCTTTTACAATGCCAAGGTCTCCAGTGACAACGTGCTGATGATATTCATCGATATAATCACAATACAAATAGCATTTACACTGCTCCGGACAAAGGAGCTCCGAAACTTGATTATAATTGAAAATAAATCTACCAGTTTCTTGTTATATTTGAAAGCCTTTTTAATAATAATATTTTTAATAGGAAAAAAGGATTGATATTTCTGAAATATACCTGAAAAATTAATTTTGTTAAAGGATTTATTCATAAATAACATGGTACAATATTCTGTAGTGTAATTTTCTACTGCATCTAATATATATATAATCTGCATCTAATAATGATATATATATATATATATATATATATATATATATATATTATTGATATCTAAGCATGATCCTAGCATTCAGAATTCGATTATATTGAAATATATAAGTATAACTGTAACTCTCTTGACTCTTGATATAAAAAAGAACAGTACTTCTAATTTGTATTTTCTAAAAATTTTAAAAATTGAAGTATAGAATGATGTTTGCACTTTTGTAACCCTATTACCAAGTGGATTTCCGCATAACCAATTTTTGGTGGATCTCTACTCCGTAAAATAAACACGCGACACAAATTTTAAGTCTAAGTCTAATAGAGTAAAAACGAAGTTTTTACTTTCAATATCCTCCGTAATTCCGTTGAGAGTCGTCCTCCAATATAACTGTTCTTAGCGGATTTCAATTTAAAAAAAGGAAAATGCAAACCAAATTCCACTCTTATAGTCCTAGTAGTTCGAAACAAGAGTAATTTTTTTCGTGTCAATACACCCTATTAACCCCCTGCTCCGCCAGGAGTTGATTCCCTAAAATACATTCTTAGTAGATCCCTATTCAAAAAAAGAAACATGCTTAACCAATTTCAAGTATGTGGGTCTAACAGTTCAAAACGGGAATTTTTTTTCTATAACTCTCCGTGACCCTTCGAAACCCTTTTTGGGGGTCGATTTTCGTTTTAATGGAACTCTGTTCCATGAAAGGAACATGCCCACCAATTTTCAAGCAGGGAGGTACAACAGTTTAAAAACGGAAATATTTATCTATTACTCCCTTTAATCCCCCGAAATGAAACTTGTGGTTTGTTTTTCGCGAAACCCATTTTGTAGCGGTTCTCTACTCTGCGAAAGGAATATTTTTACCAAATTTCAAGTCTGTACGTCTGAATGAGATAATGATGATAAATGAGAATAATTATCCATAACGCCCCTTGAGCCCCCGCAACGCCACTTGGGGGTCTGTTTTCACAAAACCCATTTTAGGAAATGTACTGCATAAGAGGAATCTGCTTAGCAAATTTGAAGACTGAGAGTCTGATAAATTAAAAATGGAAAAAAAGAATTATCTATAACGCCTCTTGAGCCCCCTAAACGCCACCTGGGGTCGATTTTCCCAAAACACATTATATTAGTGGATCTTTACTCCGTGAAAGGATTCTGCTTATCATATTTCAAGACTGTACTTCCAGTAGTTTAAAAATGGAAATGATTATCTGTAACGCTCCTTAAGCCCCGTAACGCCACTTGGGAGTCGATTTCAAGGAAACTCATTTTGTAGCCGATCTCTACCCTATAAAAGGAATCTACTTATCAAATTTCAAGATTGTACGTCTAATAGCTTAAAAATCGGAATTTATAAAGCCCCTTACCCCCCTCCCCGCAATAACCCTTGGGGTTAATTTCCCCCAAACCCATTTTGTAGCAGATATTTACTCTAAGAAAGAAACATCCCTACTTATTTCCAAGCAGGTAGGTCAAGTAGTTTAAAAACGGGAATATTTATCTATTACGCCCCTTAATCCCCAACAACGCTACTTGGGGGACTATTTTCACAAAATCCATTTTGTAGCTGATCTCTACTCTATGAAAGTACTTTATTTATCAAATATAAAGACAGTACGTCAAATAGTTTAAAAATTCAAAAATAATTATAATAATTAAAAATATAAAAATAATTATAATCTATAACGTTTCCTACCCCCCCCCCTCCAATGCAACTTGGGGGAGGGGTCTATTTTTACTAAACTCATTTTGTAGCAGATCTCTACTCTATGAAAGGAATCTGCTTACCAAATTTCAAGAGTGCGCGTTTAATAGTTTAAAAATCGGAATAATTATTTATATCTCCTCTTAAACCCCCCCGCAACACCCCTTAGGCGTCAATTTTCACAAAACCCATTTTGTAGCGGATATTTACACTATGAAGGAAACATGCCTACCAATTTTCAAGCAGGTAGGTCCAAGTAGTTTAAAAACGGAAATATTTATCTAATACGCCCCTTACTCCCCCGCTACGCCCCTTGGGCGGGCTATTTTCACAAAACCCATCCTGTAGCTGATCTCTACTCTATGAAAGGAATCTTTTTATCAAATTTAAAGACTGTGCGTCTAATAGTTTAAAAATGGAAATAATGATCTATAACGCTCCCTAAAACCCGCAACACCCCTTGTGGGTCGATTTTCACCAAACTCCTTTTGTAGCTGATCTCTACTCAATGAATGGAATCTGCTTATCCAATTTCAAGATTGTACGTCAAGTAGCTTAAAAATGGAAACAATTATTTATAACGCCCCTTGGGGTTCAAATTTCTCAAAAAATCCGTTCTTAGCTGATCTCTACTCCATGAAAGGAACATGTCTACCAAATTTCAAGTCTGTAGGTTGAATAGTTCCGGAGATACGTGATTAGTCAGTCAGTCAGTCAGTGAGTCGCTTTTCTCCTTTATATATATAGATTATTTTTATTACAACTGACATTACACTGGAAAATGTTTTTAAAACGTGCTTCGCATTATACAATGAAATTCAATCAGGGAATGTGAAATATTTTGCTTAAAAACTGAATAAGTTCAATGTTTTTCCTTTCCATACTAGGTGCTCCGTCTGTTGTATAGAAATTATTTTCTGTGGGGAGGTCAATATCTATTTCTTTAAATGCAATATCGAATTCTTTACAAATATCGAGACCTGTGCAGTTCCCTTTCAACGTTGTTAGTTTTACTAACTCTTCTTTCACTATATTTCCATACTTATATCGAGCAGAAACTACTAATTCTGCATAAACATTTACATCATTATTTTCATCTAAAGCAATTGAATACATTTCTGCATAGTTTAAATGAATATGTATTTGCAAAGAAAAAAAAGTATTTTTTTTTTCTAATTCTATTACTCGATTTTTAATTGTATTGCTACTTATAGGTAACTCATTTATACGTTTTATAATCAAGTATTTTTCTTTAAAATCAACAAACAATGCAGAACTACATTCTAAAAATGCTTTTTTTACAAATTCTTCTCCTGAAAGAGGTTTCTTGTGGCGAGTAATGCAATGAGTAACTAGAAACTAGGAGCTCTAATGTTATTTTTTTAACCCAAAAAACTTTTCAAAACACTCTGCTTGAGAAAAATTCTCTTTTTTTTCTTTTTTAAAAAATAGTTTTTCCTTTCTTCATATATTGAAATGCCGAGATTAGAATACAATGTTTCAAAATGTCTTTTTATACTATACACAGTGCGTGAAATACGTTTTAAGACTGGGTCTGTAAAAAGAAATGGAAACAAGAAATTAATTTCAATTTTGGTTTTTTATTCAAGATAGGATTCTCCGGTTTTAATTCCTTTGTTACAGCGATTTATTAATGAATCGAAAGCCTGTTGTAAATCACTTTGTGGAATGACCTGAAAAGCATGCGTCCAGCTACTTGTATCGTCGAAAATCCTCTCAAAATAACACCCATTTAGCTTTTTTTTAAAAAAGTTTTGGGAATACGGAGCACAATAATTTGAGAATTTTTGCATTAACGTACCTAATATACGTGCACATTACTTTAAAATGAGCTCGAAATGGATGTCACTAAGTTCAACACAGGTACTGACTGTACAGTAGTGTGCCTTAAATTAAAAGTGAAAATTTACTAATATCGAGAGTAACAGACATGCGCATGGCGTCCATTGGCGCCTCATAAGGTGAAACAGACAGGACACGATACACGTAATATGAAAATCTTTTTCTACAAACATAACATAACAAAAGTGCCTTTTATTCGAAAAAAGTGCTTTAAATGTGTTATTTGTGTGTGATTTGGTTTTTTGATTTCTTTTTCAACAAACAAAATGTGAATAAAATTATACACTTTATTTAATATTTTGTAAACACTTTTGTTTTCTGTCAAATACTAGATACTTTCCTATACATTTGTTGTCATTTGCGTAACTTCGGAATAGTAATGATCAAACTCAAGGCTATAGACAGCATTTAAACTGCTTTTGTGCCAATGCAGTGCTTGAAAAAATATAAATCGAATATAAGTAATCCACACAAAGTAGAAAATCAAAATAAACTCGTGTAAACAAACAAGTGGCTGCATAACGATCGTGGGTCAGTTAAAAAGCTTACGTGGGTCAGTGTCTGACCCACGGGTCATAGGTTCGCCATCACTGGCATAGATGTTGGCCTTAACCGCTTTAAAAAAATACGTCGAACCTACTATTGTTTCTTTTCCTCCCTTTTTAATGCTAACAAAATTGCAAAGAATTATTTTCTCTTGCGATCCATATTCAAAAAGTCAGAATTAACTACTTAGTGTGATTTTCAACTACTATCTTCAGCGTCACCTAATGAGTAGAAATACACCGCGCGCGTACGAAAAAGCTTTGGTGTGAATCGATCAACGAAAAGATCTCTACTTTGATCCCGACGTGTGTACGAGCCTCGAGAAACGCTGCATTAAACCAAAACAGCACTAAATGAAGCAGCGTTAAGCTGGGTCTTACAGTACTTATTTATTTAATCACAGATTCACTCTTAGAGAGTTAAGTTTTTTTTAAATGCATTTTACCTCTTGTTTTCATATATTTTATACTGATGATTTCATTAAAGAATATATTTATGAACAATTATTTCCGGGAGAACTATCGTACGTCCTTTGTTTTGGTTCTTTATAGTGAAGAAAATACATTACTTTTTAATACTCTTATCTTATGGTGACTTAATATCTTGAAAAATTTATTTTAGTACTTTTAAATTAACTACATTTTTCTAAGAAGTCAGAGCTAGCTGAAGGTGGACAATTTTAACATTTGCCACAATTGGGTGGCAGAAAATTAGAGAAAAACATTAAAAATAAAAACCCAGTTAATCAAAAGTTATCACAAAAACTTTTTCTTTCACTAAAAATTTTCCGACTGTATGAATACTGTTTATGTCTAAGAGCTAAGAATATTTCACAATTTTTAGTTATAAAGAGAGCATCCATAGAGTAGTATGTTTAATAAAATTACCAAAAAATAAATACTTATGGATGTTTCATGGGAACATCAACGTTGTAAGATTGTTTCCCGACCGTCTATTTCTGCCCATACAAGGTTGTTGCTGATGTAGCCTAGTGGTTATTGGTCATGGACTCCTCCCCGGTGTATCATGAGTTCGAGCCCTAGCGCTACTGAAAACCCGACGAACAGAGTGGCGGATGCACGTTAAATCGGTTGTGGCCTATAAGCCCTCCCGTTAGTGTGTGGTAGTTAGAGTGGTGTACCAACTCTGGTGCCCGCCTCGTCGCCGACACTTTTTAGCGCGTTTTTCACGTAGTGTAAAAAAAGCGCTATTAGGACGCAAATTTCGTCTTCGTTCCATATTTTGTCGTACCTTTTTCTCAGCCAATAATTAACCGTTTGACCTCGGGTTTTCGGCATTTGTGCCCTAGATGAGCCGAATCATATTTAAATTTAATAATTATAAAAAAAAAAAATTTTTTTTAAAGTTTAGTACTACTTTGTTCGTAAAAAGTTCATTAGTTGCATTATTGCAAAATACAACATGTGAAAAACTCGCTAAAATTACTTGGCCATGCCAATGATTGATATCTTGTTTTGTAGTGCAAAGTTAACAAGCACTCGACCACGAACAATCAATACGATCCTCTGCATAGCTATATTTTATGTTACACATTTCTTCATAAATGTTTATTATAGTTTAACCGGCTCAAAGTGTAGTATAGATTTTGCAATATTTCTTTAAATTTTGGCGATTTTTATATAGATATTATGGTGAGAAGGAATTCATTCTGGCTTCCGGACACCTATCGCTAACTGAAGTAGCTTGGTTATCGATTTTGATCGCCAAAAGAAACTGACATCGCAAAGTCCCCCCCCCCCCATATTAAACTTTAACCTTTCAATTTCAGCCTTAAAAATTCGCTAATTACCGAAGCTATCAAATCGTGCTCTACACCATTTTATCTTTTCATTAGCTGGGCTTCAAACTTGTTTATTGTTATATTTATACTACTGATATATGTTCTGTGACTGTCTTTCAATTGCTGGGGGGGGGGGGGTGAGATCAGTCCCATTAACAGGCAGGTTCGTAAATAAGAGCAATCCAATTTACAGCAGTTCGTGTCCTTCAGAGTAAATAGAAATTTATTCTTAAGTATTTACTGTGGCTCACTCACTTGGCGCAGCAAAGTCGTCAGACTCACTTGACGCGATAGTAGCAACTCCCACGCTGGCCATAACAAATATCTCGTTCGTTCGCCTATCCACCGACTCACTGGTGGGGGGAGTACTGTGGCGGAATCTAAATAAACCAGTAACAGCCTCCGGACAGGAGTGATCACTTTTGTCTAGTGGTAAGTTACGCGCTTACGAATCGGAAGGTACCGAGTTCAAACTCTTCCGATATTTACAGTAAATGTTTTTCTAAAAAGGGAGCAAATAACACTACTACAGCAAAGAATTAAAAATCATTAAAATATTAAACACATTTTAAATCCATAATCCCAACTTTACACAAGGAAACAAAACTCGGTCGCAATCCAAGTGTCGGTTCTTGCACAGACCAGAGAAAAATTAAAGCTATCTCAAGTAATCAGCTAAAAACCATCTGGACTTTCCCAACAGCAGCTTTTTTTTTTTATCAAGATAGAGAACAACCTTTCAGAAGAGAAGCGAACAAAGTTCATTTATAATCGACACAATTTCCTTTAGAAATATCTTTCAAATCTTGATTTCTCTAATGGAAATATTTAATATTTTTCTAGAAGCAAAAGTTGAAAAAGGGAACAGCACATCTAAAAATTTTATACTATATATGTCAAAGATGCTTTTATCGTTTTGAAACAATATTTAAGATATTTTTTTGTAAAAGAACTCTAATATTTGTGAATTTAAATCCAATTGCAACAATGTTTACGATTTATTCCCCAAAGGGTAACTTTTTTCAATACTTGACCAGTTATTTAGAAAAGTGAATTCCAAATAAAATTTTGGGAGATATATAAGCTAAAATTTTCCAACTTTAATATAATTGAATATGCATGTTACCTCAATAAAAAAGAAAATTTTAACTCTTCCTCTTAAGCAAACACAATTCATTTTGACTAAACTTATAAGACCTTTTTTCATTCTATACATATGGCTAGAGCACTTTAATCAGATTTCATATCTTAGTAATTCAAACTTTAGGAAAATTTTTATTTAATGCTTTTACTATAATTGTGTGTTCCTACGGACAAATTGCAATGAATTTCAGTAATATGCATTTAAAGTTAATGGAGAATCTGGGTAAATTGGCTTTATATGTTTTAAAATAAACAAAAAATCTACTTTATAAAACTCAAAGGCATTAATTTTAACCATTATGGACATAGAACCTTAAAATTACTTGAGTTTCATATGCACAAAAAAATTTATAAACGAAATGCAATACAACTTATTTTAAGTAATAATAAATTGTTGTCTAAAACAGTTTTACATTTCTTTATGCTTATGAAGTCTGCTAATGTAAGAAAATACTTTTCAAAAAATTAATAAAACAGGATTGTAGAATGATTATATTCTATATTTATAAATCTCAGTGTATTATATTATACATTTTCGTTTAAATATTTCATTTTACTTTTTAAGCTATACAAGTTTTATATTTTGTAAGAAAAAAAAATATAAGTTATTATATGAAATACACAATTTAATATTAATTTTAGAAGATATTTGACACAGTTTTCTCAAAGCAAGTCATCAAAATTTGGTTGAACATATTGAGCTGATGTAATTTTTAAAAAATGGTTATAAATGTTGATCATTTAATCTTGACATTTCTGAATTTTTGCTATTTTCATTAAAGATAATGGTTGCTTTCATAAATAAGTGCTTCCGAACATAGCCGTTACACGTGTAACAAATTATAACATTTTAAGAAGCCTATCTACGGATGAAAATATGTATAAACATCTAGTTTCCACTTCGAAACATTTTTGAATCAGCAAAAGATTTTCAATTCATTCCATTTGTAATTTTTCCTCAACAATCACAATATCGATAGATAGAGGTGAAGTTAAGAAACGAAGCTGTGTAATTCAAAATTTTTAAAATCAGAAAAAATTCGATAGAATGCCGTTTCTAATAATTTAATTTGGTGAGAATAATCTGTAAATTTTATTTTAAGTGATTTAATCAATAGATTTCTTTTGAAAGCTTTCAAAGTGAGACAAATTATCTCTATTTCTTTTTGTAATAATTAGTCAGCGATAATTTTTATTTTTAAGCGTTAATATTTTATCAAATAGCATTGTAGAAAAGGGATTGCCTTGAAACTTATCTGAGAAAGTCGGGCGTTTTATCCAATGTTCATCTTTTAAATTCAGCACTTTCATAATTTTTTTTGTTTCCAAGAAAATAACGATTTTATCCATCGATTTAAAAAATCGTTTTAACATTTTATGAGT
The DNA here is from genome assembly GCA_019973975.1 of Trichonephila clavata. NCBI lineage: Eukaryota > Metazoa > Arthropoda > Arachnida > Araneae > Nephilidae > Trichonephila > Trichonephila clavata. Next base: position 163,257 of record BMAO01025502.1, on the reverse strand, counting down.
CAAAATCCCTCGCACTTTAGTGTAATATGGTTGACCGAATAAATTCACATTGTATATCTTCTACAAATAAAGCAAATCGGCGATACCAAAATCTACATGCTCAAATATAATTTACAATTTTACTGACTATTTTAAAAGTATAGTCCAGTATATCCAAATACATGCCCAAGAACAGTACTTGCTATGGAATAATACAATGAAAAGATCTAAACTACTGTTACCATACTGTTTTTCTTTTAATCTTGCAATTCCTTTAGTAATACTGGTCATGGCAAGTGCTCTATCAGTTGCAAGACAAACCAACTTTTTCAAGGATAACTTACACTTCGTCACAATTTTCAAAAGTGCGTCAATAACATGTATAATGCATAATATATGACTCGATTCAAGTATAATCCTCGACTCTTTCATCACCTTTGCTGGTTACAGAATTTCAACTTAAAATTACGCTTTAATTTTTTTTACTTGTGCTGAATATAATACTGTATTTATTCGAAACTAAGCCATCATCGATATTAAGCCACACTCCAAATTCTCAACAAGTTATTGTGAAAAATTAAAGTGTTAAACGGCTTATCGATATCAAATTTTACGAAATTAAAATAAATTTATAATGATAACTAACAAGTGAATTATTCGTTATTTTATCAGTATCACAAACTTTTAATTGCATACGGGAAACTGTAATTGCTCTAAATACCCCATCCAACAAATTTCCTTTCCTTCGATTCTAAGCAGCACCCGATGTTCAGTAACATTAACATAGGAAAAAAAATGTGGCTTAAATTCGATAATTCCTCCGCTTTAATAATACTAAGAAATTCTTTTCTGTAAGTGGTTTCGATCTGTGCTTGCGATTAAAAGTGATAATACATAGTTTTTACTGCAGATGTATTGCCTTCAACAAATTTAGGGGGCTGCAGTAGCATAGTGGTCAAGGTTACGGACTCGAGTCATGAGTTCGAGCCTTGTACCGCTGAAAATCCCCAATGCAGAGGGGGCTGATGCTCACATTAAATATATAGAGGTTCAAACGTTCTACTGGTGTGGAAGTTAGGAGAGGGGTCGCCAGCTCAGGTGTCGTCCTCGTCACTTGACCATGGTTCAAAATTACGAGGTTTGTTGCCAAACGTCCTCGAGTAGCTGAGAAGTTTGACGTTTTAACATTCACACCCTGAACAAATTTAGTGAATATTTTTTTTTATTTTTGAAGAGTTAACTTCAGTTCTGACAACTCGTCTTCACAAAGTTTCGCAGCATATTGGTCATAGCTTGTTTTCTGATTTGTGTCATAGTGCCTTTTAAAATTATATTCCTTTGCAACTGAGTTACAGTTTTTACATATCATGCACAATATTTTATTCTTGTTTAAGGCATAAAAATATTGCAGAACTCAATTTTCTTGACAATTGCGATGTTCTTCAATTAATCTTTTCTTACTCATTGTTGTTAAAGTTGGATTATATTTTTATTAAATAACTTTTTAGTTTAATATGAATAAAAACCAAAATCCACTTTCATTCACAAACGATTAAGTATACATTGCACTTTGTCTTGGTCATTTGGGGGTTTTAAATTTAAAAAAATCTTCAACAGTCTCTGACATCACGCTATTCACCTCTTACTGATTGGACAATTCAAAGAGAAATAAAAGTCGCTCACACGATGAATCGAAGTGCGATCTATACTGAACAATATGCATAAATGCACTTAAGAATTTAATTAGAATTAATTTATTAAAGTAAAATTATGAAAAGAATTTAATAAAATATGAAAAATAATGTTCATTAAAGCTATTTCTATAATTAAATAGGATATTTTTAAAAACAATAGATAACAGGTTAATATATTATAAATTTTTAAAAAACGTATACCAGAAATAAATGTTAAAATAAAAAAAAACCTTAATGATTGATATTTAAAATTTTGTAAAATGTCTTCATGGGCCGCATGTTTGACATGCCTGTTTTACATGAATAAGTAGAAATATGTCTAAGAATTAGTTAAGTATAGGGAATGGGCACATGTTTGGAAGGAAAGAAGGCATAATTATGTGCTTGGATAGAATGTATTCAGAGTTGAACTTTATCAAAATCTACAAGATAAAATTATCTTTTAGCTTCAAGATTTTAAAAGCAAATCAACATACATTTTTTAAATCCAATAAAATTTTTGAAAATGTATACAATTCATAATAAATTTTAGACCAAGTGTTTTCAGTTTTTTTTATTTTTAAACAATAGTCCTTTAATCATCTTTTCCATGTGCTATTACCTTGGCACCACGTATACGTCCAGTACGTCTTGCAGCAATAAGACCAACCTATACAAAAATAAGTCAAAATTAAAAAATGCTTCATATAAGAAATTGTTTTAAAAACTTAGTTTAATTACATTAAGAGTTACATGGTGGAATATTAGCATTTCCAAAACAGGGTAAAAATGACACAAGTCAAAGAATACATTCTATAAAACATTTTGGAAGCAATCTGATATAACACAGAGACAAAAAAAAAATAGCCCTGCCATATTATAAATTCCTTCTTAAACTTAAGATATAAAAAATAAACCTGAAAATACTCATTATATTAAGCATTAAAATTATCACCTGTTTCTCTATACCAAGAAACCATTATTTAAATACTATGGCAGAATCACTTAGCACTCAAAATTAAATAGAATACACACCTTGCGACCAGCAGATGCATCTCTACGTACAGTTGAAGCTTTACCAATATGTTGATGGTTACCACCACCATGGGGATGTTCACAAGGCTATAAAGAAAATTTCAGATTTTAATGAACATTAGAACGTACAGCATAAATATTTATGCAAAAGGAATTGCTACAATAAAAAGATTTAACCAATTTAAAGAAAAAAAAATGTGCCAAGAACATGCATACGTTTTACTAAGGCAAACTCGTTTAAAAATATTAATAACAAGTACCAAATCAGTAATATTAGACACCTATAACATAATTCATTACTTACATTCATAGCTACACCTCTAACTTTAGGCCATGAGTTTCTCTTGACCTTATACTTGTAATAGGCTCGACCAGCTTTCAAAATGGGTTTATCAATACGTCCACCTCCAGCTACAATACCTATACAAAAATTACATAATAATTGGGAAGTTTTTCACTATATGCACATGGGATGCTTCATATTTTTAACATGAAAGTGAAAACTTATATTTAGGCATTTAAAAACATGTTAATACGTTTAGGTATCAAAATTTTCACTTCATATTTCCCCATTTGAACTTGATTAAATCTATCATTTGAATTTTTTAAACAAATGTGATTTACTTAACTGCATGACAAATGCCAATTCAAACAGGCTGATAAACTGGCAATATAATGACATTTAACATTTGAAATACATAAAAAATTAAACGATTTTCAAGTACATTAAGATATTTTTTTAAGATTATACACAACATTTTAATTTATAAAGTATGACCTACAATATCTTGCGATGTTCTATTTTATAAATGTCATACATTACTATCTCATAATCAAATTACTTATGGTTATATTACTATCATCCCCTCCCGATCCATCAAGATTGAGAACTAAAAAGTAAAGTAAAACCTCTACAAAGAGTAATAAAATAAATACTTAGGTCATTGTATAGTGCTTAATTTAAATTAACCCCTTAAACTACCGCAGGCCTTTCGAATTATGAACCTTTACATTCTGCTGTTATCTGTGAAATTATTTCAAAGGCTTCAGAATGCAATACAACGACCCTTGACAGTGTGCACAAAGAATTTACTTATTTGTATCTTTCTGCTCCCCAAATACACAACACAATTACTCGTGCCTATGTGAAAAACATTAGCATTGGGGAGCGAAATGTACAATTTTCCCTCGGCAGTTCAGGGGTGAAGCAACATAGTTATATTTTCATCCTACAAACTTCATAACATACATAAATAGCAATATTAAAACTAAAAACGACTTACCAACCATAGCCCTGTTTGCAGATGGTAAAACTTTTTTTGCTCCAGAAGGTAACTTAATTCTAGTTTTTTTAGAATCAGGATTATGCGAAATAACTGTAGCATAATTTCCAGATCCCCTAGCAAGACGACCTCGATCTCCAGACTTCTCTTCAACATTGCAAATTATGGTACCTTCAGGCATGTTTCCAACAGGTATAACATTGCCAACTTGTAAAACAGCTGTAACAATATTATAAGCTTAGCAACTGAACACAGAAATGTATAGATAACATAATTACAATAATATATCTAACAAAACATAACAGAATAACACAATATTTTTAATTTCTATGCGAACATTTAATGATTAAAAGCAAGCATCAATATAAAGACTTAGTCCAAGAATAATTAATTTTTGACAGAAAGCAAAACACATGGTTGATTTTAAAAAAGTATATTTGCAAACACAGCAAAAAGTGAGATTCCTTCCTTACAACTAACTTTAAAATAAAAATATTAAACAGAAATAAATACACAAGCAAATTTGTTACAAAAAAAAAAATTATAATCGATTTAAATTGTTTTCTTGTATGTTCAAGATAACTTCTATTTTCAAAATTATACTAAATGAGCCAAGATTCATACTGAATCATTTTTATGGAACCACAAATTAGAATTGCTACATATTCATTAAAAAATGCAATCTAATAGCAGATTTCACATAAAAATATATATTCACTTGGATATGTAACTTAAAAATAAATTTAAATTACATATCCAATTAACGATTCCATTTTTAAAAAAAGTTCTATTTTCTTCAACTATATCAGTATTACTCAGGATAGATAAATATGGACAGAAGACAAAAATTCAAATATAGGCACCATATCTAAAATGTACGGGAAGAGGGAACATACATTACAAAAAAGACAACATGTTTAGTTTCTAAAAAAAACCCCATTTGATTGCTTTGTGTAAAAATAAAGTGCTAGAATTAAGACTCCCACTGACACACCAACATGAAATCCTGAGTGTAATTAATGTTTATCCTGTGGAATTTCTTTACTATTTACATCTAGGGTATTTCTTTTAATTGCATATGAAAGAGCAGGGGGGGGGGATCTTTCACTCGTTTTAAATTAATTTTTTCTTCTTCCAAGTACGTTTAAATATTTATTAAAGATCTGAAAATTCGCATCCAGCATACTAAAATGATTTAATTTTTTTTTCAATAATCAGATTAAAAAAAAGTAAAACCACAGAAATATATCCCTTTTTTTATACTCTTCCAAAAGCATACATTTAAAATTTTTAAATTAATTGACTTTCAAGTACTTAGAAATGTCAGCAATGCACATTTGGAATATGAGGAAAGTAAACATGTAACTACCTTCTTGCGGAAGGATACAAGAAATTTCCCCTACGTCCCATTAATAAATGGTGATTTACGACTCATTTGGTGGGTTGTGAATGAGAAATATAGCTTTCTTAGAATTTGTAGGGGTGTTTAGAGATGTGAAAAAAAGCTTCACTTAAAATTCCAATATTGTATTGGAAAACCCGACTTGTTTCTTACAATATCAAATATCAGAGGTTATTTTCAGTTTTTAAAAAATCCCTACATATACGTGAGATGGTGAACCATCTTTCCTTTTTTACACTATATCTTATCTAAAAACATTTATAAAATTCTATAAACAAAAATTAAGCTTTATTAATTACTAATGTGAACAGTGAGTATTATTCAGTTACATCTGGAATATATTAGCAGGGATATAATGAATATGTTTTAAAATATTTAAATTGCAATTCTTTCAAATTAAATTAAGACAAAATGTGTACTTGGAAGAAAAATTTCTTAAAACAAATAAAAGTCAAAAGTTGCAGGTTACTTATTGTTATGAAACTGATATTGTTAACTATTTTTAACAGAGAATTTAAAAACATTATTCAATACATGGCTCATAACTTAGAGATTTGTTTTTATAAGCAAATTATCGCTTTTCTAACTTGCGAATATCAGCAATTCAGAAAGCTAGAAAATCCAATACAAATAAAATTTATCATTCATTTTACTTTCTTAATAAACTAAACTCAGTGGTGTCCATGTGGGCAAAGGCCTACTGTACCCATCTCAGTTTTCATGACCTTGAACACTGACACAAACAAAACCCCCAGTATTCAATTCCCAAGCAAGCTTGGGAATTGAATTTATCACCCGCTAAAGGGATGAAAGGATTAGGGTTTGCAGTCCCGGTGGTTTTTTTAAATCCCAGGATTTAATTTGTGTCTGAATTATATTTTGAAATTTTCTTTCAAAGTATTGTGAAGCTGGTATTACATTTAATGTATCTTATTTACTTTTTTTGTACTGTATACGTTTGATGTCAGTTTTCTTACGTGTTGAACCTTGAAAGGTTAGAGGTGGGTGTGTACGTTAAACCGTGAAATGTAATATGTTTCTTTTATTTTCTTCTGTAACTTTCTCTCCATCGCGAGTGAGGTGAGAAAACAGACATTTCTCCCCCCCCCTCAGGATGTCTGTGTCAGCTAACTTGGACAAAGGCAATTAGAATTTTTGGAAGACATTTAGTAGGGTTGCCAGCCACAGGATCCCGGTGTTTTTTCAAATCCTTAAATCCTGGGATTTAATTTGTCAATTATATTTAAAAATTTATATTTTGTTTATGAAATATGTATGTAGGAATATTTAGTGCAATTATAAATGTTATAGGTAAAAAAAATATATACATAGAGAGCTCTCATTTCTCGTATGGGAGAACATCGCACAGATCTAAGTGGCTCACTGCAATGCTTACACAATATAAGCAACATATCAAGAATAGATTTTGTTACAATTCCTTCTTCAATTAAATGCCGTTAAATAATAGCGGACTTGACACTTCAAAGCCCATTTCATTACTAACAGCTCATGCAACACTGGATCTTCAATTTCAAATGAGGTAACACTTGAAATTAATTCACATTTTGATTCAATAACTGGATGAATTTATATACAAAAACCATTAAGTGTAGCAGAAGAACTAAATAAAGTTATCAAAGAGGTATATGCACCAATGCAGTCTATTAGATTTGAGACACTGTCATCAAAAATTTCAACGATGAAATGCTGGTGGAGCTGTGTTTTTATAAGCTTTTTTACAGAAACACAAATGAAGAAATGCTTTTTAAAAAAAATTTAATTATGTACTATTCTCATTTGTTTTTATGAGGAATTAATTTTTAATTATATTTTCAATTTTATTATGCAATTTCAAATATGCTAATATGTAAATATTTTTAATAAATAGTCCAATCCTAATCCCGGGATTGAAAATGTGACACAGGATTGCAAACCCTAGTCTACCTTGTCCAGCACAGGGTTTTGAACCCTGGGCCTGTGGCATGGAAGAGCGATATGCTGCCACTGAGTTGAAGAATCTAACCACTAGACCACATAGGATCTGCTTTTTCTTAATGTTAATCTTTAAAGAAATTTATAAAACATCTTTCATTGTATATAAATAGGTTTTCACTGATAGCTTATATTATCATTTTACATTTGTTAAATAAACACTTAATTGAATTAATCCTTCTCAACAAAGCACTAATTTGAAATAGATTAAAATAAGACTTTACAAAAATATTCATATAAGTTATCAAAACATTAATATAATTTCAGATTTACTGTACGGTCACCCTTGGCGGGATTTTTTTAAATTGACGATAAATCTTTTTATATGGCAACCCGACAAGTAATTACAGTAACCCTATTGGACAACAGAATGTAGCTGCCATTATTTAAATTTTCATTCGACCACGTTGTACTTGTGTTTTTTTAGTCTTCAGCTACCGCGTTCTTTTCGTGAAATTTTTGTGATGTCTGAGGTAAGTGCGAGAATGTTTTGTGAGAATGATGTTATGTGGTATGATGAGAATGTTAATTTAAGGTATTTGTATGGATTAGAAAAGGGAAGGAAACGTTTGAATTTTGTATGAATGCAGGTTTCATTGCGGATAGATATGAGTGTTGTAAATGTGGTAAAGATATGAAATTGGTTGAAAGACACGATATAAGTGGAGGTGTAAATCTAAGGTGAAAGGACAAATGCATGACGTCAAAAGGAGTGTGAGAAAGGTTTTTTTTTTTAATTGAGTCGAATGAGATTTTAGGGAATAAAGATTTTAGTTCAGGTTTATTAGTGGGTGAGTCACAGTAATTTTGATTTTAATATGAAAGAGAGTAAATGTTCTTCTAAGACTGTGTGATTATCGTTTTCAGTGATTTGGCCGCCATTTTTTTGCGTAGGCAACATTTTCACTACGCTGTTTTCTTTAAATCTCGTTTGTAGAAGTTGCCATTTTGGCGAGATTTTGAAAAAGTCGCCAAGGGTGACCGTACAGTAAATGTTTACCAAGATTTTTACATAAATAAAACTTTTGGAACCTATTATACAAAATATTTCAAGAACTAACACATAACACAACCTTCCCCCAACAAAATTTGCAACTTACCTTTTTTTCCACAGAAGATGAATTGTCCTGAGTACATTCCTTCAGCAGCAATAAACAATTCTTTCCTTTGTTTAAATCTGTATGGATCTCTAAATACAACAACTGCCAATGGTGCACCACGACCAGGGTCATGAATAATTTCCTGTAAAATAAAATTTTTAGTTTTAAAATCAAAGTTTGTGCAAGTTGCATTACTCTGCATGCCTTTTGAAGAAATTATGCATTACAATGTGGTATAAAAGAAATTTATTTTGGAAAATTAGTTTCTTTTCTAAATTATTAACATTAATATTGATTGAAAAAATCTTATTTTGGTATAACCTTTGATAATGTTACAAAAAAATTCTCAAACTTGGAAGTCTTGTCAACATAAACAAAATGACACCACATCTGAAAAAAAAATTGTTTTGTCCTTAAACCACTATGGCACTTATTCTGAAAAATATTCAACTTTTTAAATACTTTTCAGACATTAAAAAAAAACACCTGGAATTAAAAGCTAATAAAAAAGACATTAATTATTTGTTAACTCCATTCAAAGTATCCCATTATTTTTTAAAATAGAAATCATTATAACACCATGAAATCTTTAGCAAAATAATTCTTGAGTTTTTCTCTAATTTAATATTCAAGGGAGTGGGGGGGGGGGGGGAAGCTGAAGAGATGAGTAGCATTTGCAATCAAGACTTTAGTGCTTTAATTTTCTACTTAATAAAAGTTTTACACTAAGTAACATTTTTCATTCCTTCATAAGGTGAAAATATTAAATATTCTTTCTGTTGATTGATTACAGGACAACTACCATCAAAATAGAAATGATTTTATAGATCTATACATCTAAGCCTAGTGACTGAGTGGTAGTGTATTGTACTTCTGTATCACAGGTTCGGGGTTCAAATCCTGGGCTGGCAAGGTTGACAGCCTTTCAGTGGATCGATAAATGAACACCAAGCTTGCTGGGAACTAAATACTGGGGGGTTTGGTTCAGACTGACCACATTCGCATATGTACCTCAGTACCCAACTCAGTTTTATTAAACTGAGTTGGGTACAGTAAGCCTGGGTCCTCACAGGCTGTTGTGCCACTGATAAGGGGCGGGCACGACTAAGGAAATTCATTTTGGGACAAGACTTTGTGCAACAGTAGTACTCCTTCAGGGTGTTCAACCCTCAATGTAATTCCACTGAATAGGCAGTCAATTCAGAGAAAATAGCCTTCAAAATTCATACTTAGCTTTTATACAATTAAGTTTGAATTTCGTCCAACGGTGCAGCAGCAAGGTCGGTAAAGTAACTGTTTTGACATGCCACAGGTTTCAGTTCGAATCCCGTGATTGACTTTTTGGTTTAAATTCATTTAAATATTTTAACAATTTAATAAATTTACTTAAAAAACATTAAATATCTTTTATTATAAAACAATTTTTATATAATTATTTATTAATATATGAATTAGATTACACATCATTTGTCACCAGAAATGATAAGATATGCAATTTTCGTCAAAAAGATAATTTTAGTCTTTTTTAAAGTGTCTCCAGTTGTGTTTTGAAGGAACAAATGTTTCTGAAATTTGTCAAAAAAGTACTTCATTACATTTTCCCAGAATTATGTAAAATAAAGAGCAAATATTTAAAACTTTTTTAAACAAAGTTACATGAAACTACAGAAATTTGATTCCTTCTTTTAAAATCTCAATTGTAGTAATTAGAAAAGAGAATTTTCATAATGTTCTAATTAAGGTTAGAATTTTTTTATATCTTTTTTATTGCGATTTGATGTTTATGTTTTATTTCCATCTTTTTCCCTCTGAAAAGGGACAATTTTGTTTCATGTTAACAAGAATTCCAAACTAGGCATGTTTTTAAAATTGTTGCGAAGGTGTGAACAAAGTAAAATTTAACCATACAAATGATATTAAAATAGGTATTCCCCAAAACCTTATTAAAATGACTAAATGCACAACTAATGCAATTCATTTCTCAAACAAGATCGCTAAGCCTAAAAATCGCAGAATTTAAACTAAGAGATTCATAACTAATGTAAATTCAAAGGAATGTTAATTTTTAGAAACAAATTGTGATTTTAGTTCTTTTTTTATGAAATTAAAGGTGCAAATTATTTTACATTTAGCACACTTAGAACATTTTTCCAAAAGAAATTAACTTTGAAGTTAGCTAGATGCATCACTTACATAAATCGAAATAAAGCTCATTTATAACCTCATACATTCAACCTTGGATAAAAACGAATAGTAAATACCTTGACAATTCCTTTGATATAACCACGTCTTTCGGCAAAATCTACAGCTCTCAATTTGGGAGCACCTACCCTGTGCTTTGTGTGAGATTTGAAAACGCTACCTCTTCCTTTACGCTGCGCCCTAATGACTCGTCCCATTTCTAGAAAGAAAATTGAAATTACGAAATACTCAAAAATAATCAAATATATAAATATCCAGGCATTAATGTTAGTAAAATTACCTGTTGTATTTGAATGTTACCGATCCACGTGAACACGAAGTAAATGGTGGCCCAACTTAGAGATCTCTGTTGCCAGATTTGATGACTATTTTAGATGTTGTAAATTTAATGCTTCACAATGGGTTTGATTCACCTAACGTATCAATCACGTGACAGCTTTGTTGGAAAAAACATCAACAAGCATCAACATGCTTCATTTGTGAACAGCAACTTTGTATTTTAGAAGAACTTTATGTATCTGCAACTACTGTCACAGAAGACAATGCGATATTGCAATGCTTCACAATGGGTTCCATTCACCTAACGTATCAATCACGTGACAGCTTTGTTGGAAAAAAAAACTCTAACTCGCTTCATTTGTGAACAACAACTTTGTGTATTGCAGGAACTTTATGTATCTGCAACTACTGTCACAGAAGACAATCAGATATTTCAATGCTTATAAATTTCAAAATATGAAAGGATGAAAGATTTTTTTTGGTTTCAATTGAAAAATAATTTTTTGATGAAAATTTGCTTATAGAAGTTACGCCGTATGAACTATAAGCTTTCTGCCTTCACTACTATGTTTTGATCATTTTGATTAGACACATGCTTTATTTATCAATAATTTTACCTACAGATGGACACTTAAACTGAATTCATCCTACAAAACTCTTTTTTTAGACACCTACTTTCGGATCTTGTTCACATGAACTAATCTTTTCTGAAATTCATTCAAAATTCGCATAGATGACATATGACTCTTCTGTGTGTAACTGGCATTCATGATTATTAAAATCGAGCCGTTTCTTATTTTCTGTTGACATTTTTATTTTTTGTTCATTATGATTCATACAGTCTTCTTTGTGCTGATTTCACAATTTCTTATAATGAAATCCTTGAAGACAATAATCACAATTAAAGACTCTGTGTTCATAATTTTTTAAAGGATTTAATAAACAAACCGTATATGTTGGTTATTAAAGTACAGTAATACCTCCACAAACGTGAACTCGGAGTTAGGCGATTTTCAAATCTCGTTGATTCTTCTTTTGTTTGAGAAAAAAAATTGGTACTGTGATTGAAGAAGTTATCAATCTTTCCAAGGAAATAAATTTAAAAGTGGATTGTGATGAAATTCAAAAACTGCTGGATTCCCACAATCAGGAGCTGACAATTGAACTTATATATATGCGTGAGCGGATTTGAACTTTTAGATTCAATTCAATCAGAAGATCCAATCACGGTTGGGAATTTACAGAAGGCCCCAGTTTAATTGAAAATGGTTTGCAAATTTTAGAAAACATAGACTCCAATGAAAAGCGTATTTTTTCAACAAAATAAGGAATAAAATTTATTAGCATACTACGAGGAAATTTTGTGGGTGGAAAAAAATCTTTCAGCTGGCAAGACTACTTTCTGTTAAATTTTATGAAGCCTTTTAAATTGAATTAACTTCGATTTGTGATTTTGTATTTGTATTATTTAAAACTTTACTAAACTTTTTTTTTCTAAATTATTATTTTTTTCGTCTCCGGCTCCAACTAAAAATAATTTATATGCATTTATATGGGAAATTTTACCCCGACTTATATGAATTTGACGTACGTGGTTATCACACAGTCACACCTATCACGTAAGTTCAGGTGTATTACTGCATAATGTTTCTTACTTCCTTGAGATATTAATATCAGATTTGTGTCTATTTTTTCTTATTGCTGTGATTTTTAGTGAAAATACTGTTTCAAAACCGAAAACAATGATTGATAGATTGTTCATTTTTCAAACTTTTCTTTTTGGGATATAGGTGTGTGAAAAGAAACGTCTCTACGGTTAATTTCTTTTCCGAAATAAATATAATTGCTTATTCATTCTGCTTGAACTTTCGAAGGACGAAGAGCTACAAAAATGCACCACAAAAAAATTTCTAGTCACTGTTTTTTATATTTGTTATAACTTTTTTTTCCCACAAGAATTTTGGGCACTGTAAGAAAAATGTACGAAAAAGGGGTTGATAAACACGTGTCTTTATTTTGAAATGTAGGATTTTATCAATAATCCACAACTACTTCCTCTTCCATTAAATTCTTCACACGATGATATTATTTGTACAAAAATTTCTGCTACTTTTTATTCGACTCATTCGTTCAAGAAAGAAATTTCGCATATTGAATGAAAATAAGAATCTCATTTTTATCCTTCAGATTCTGGAATTTTTCTTACAAAATGAATTTTAATGCAGATGTACTACTTGGATCCATTACTTTCTTTGGATTTATTTTCAATTATTCTTACTACTTCTTCCTTGGACTTTTGTAGAAAACCATTTAAATCCTTTTTAAATTTGGATTCTACGGGAATAGTACATGTCTGAAAAGTATTCAAACTAGCACGACTTTTCACATCATTTCTTCTTCTATCTCTAGCAGTAGTTATTTAGTATGCAGATGGGTCAGGTTGAGGGGGGGAGGAAAGAAGTCTTTGGCGTTTATTTCTTCTGTTATTCACATTCGTTTGAAATACTTAGCGCAAATTAATATGACGCTTAAGAGCCTCAGATCTGCTAAAAGTCTTTTCCCAATGGTTATGTTGTTCTTTTTGTAAAATAATTCTTCAGACCTCTTCTGGACAGCACACTTTATTACGGACAATTAAATAAAACGATTATGAATACTGCACACAGCATAAATAAAGTTCATAGCACACAGCGTATAGATCGTGTGGTCCCCGTAGAAGAAGTGCGTTGGATGAAGCGGGAAAAAGAACGCGTGGGCGTATCACACAGATATTCTTACTCCAGAAAAAATAGTTCGCTCGCTTCAACCCAACAGGTTACATTTACGCTGATTAATAGCATGCACATTTTTTCATGTCTTTTTGAGTGTTTGAGGTACTTAAAAGACCTATTGAAAATTCTACAAAAATATGATTTTTCATCATCCTCAAACGGAGAATCTAACTGAGATGAATTTAAATCTCCAAAGTCACTTGTTACAAAAATTTGGGTATTAAAGAGGCAAATCAGAGTTTTCGAAAATCTCTTCAACTGATTTAATTTTAAGGCATCAACTAGTAAACTAGTGAGAAATGGGAAAATCTGTATTAAAAAATACAGATACAAAGCAATATATGTCAACCAATAGGAAACTGACGCCTATCTTATAAATACGTATGCATGCAGGGTAGGTAATTCTTATACATCTATAAGATATGCACAAGGATAGAATAGATAAGCAACGAACAGCAAGACTTGCAAAAAGAACCTTATTGCAAAAATAAGAATACATAGCTGATATCATTTGCGACATTGTGTCTCTGAGAATGAATTATGATAACAAAGCAGAAAGTGTAACAGCTAAAAGAGTGCGTATTATTTCACTGATGCAAATAAATATGCTTAAGTTTATTTTTTTGACGGGCGTCAACAAGCTACGCGAAGTAAAAATTCAGGTAAGCAATGAACAGTAAGAGTTGTGGAAGGAATTTTATCGCAAGGGAAAGGAATCCAATCGCAAAAATAAGAATGCATAACTGATATCATTGTGACTTTCTGACTCTGAGAAAGAATTAAGATAACAAAGAAGAAAGTGTCACAATTAACAGAGGGTATTTCGTTATATTGATGGTAAGAAAATATCTAAATTCTCTTAGAAATAAATGAATATATGAATAAAAGACAAATTCGCATTAGAGTGAAAGTACCTAATTATCATTTTCTGATGAAATTTTTTTAAAAAAAGGCAAATTTTAAATACATTAATATCCACACAAAATGTAACGCCAAGAAGGACCAGAAATATCACAGCAAAATTTATTTGGCATATAACATGTTGTACAAAGATCAAACAATTAAAATTACAGCCTCTTGTGACGTGTGGAGGAAGACAAAATCAGTAGTTAGTGTAGACGCCATTGTTGGCTATAACCGTGTAACGAGTCTATTCGTGTTCTTCTTACTAACAGTCCTCTTGGGGAAAAATGGTCTTTAAAATTTATTCTATTGAAAGCCTCCCTCCGAAAAAGAAGTGATTATGTAAATTAAGACTTGTATATAAAGATTCAACTTTCGAGTTAAAGAGAGAGAGGTTAGACTGCTAACGAATAGAAGTGATTGATTAGCGTGAAGCTAGGCAAGAGAGCTTCGTTACTTAAATGATTAATATTAAAATTGACGATTTGATCAATTATGCGTTAAATCTGGATTCGATCAAACTGAATCAGAAGGCGTATTACCTAAACGTAAACAATCCAATTTATTAATTCTCCTAGTACCTCCTCTATCCAGCGATTGCTTCACATATTTAGTAATTTGAGCATATTTCAGTTTGAATTGTTAAATTTGCGTCTTCGTTGAGAATTGTTAATAAACTAAGTTCGTTTTGACTATAGCTAATCTTTCTTCCGATCCTCTTACACTAAGGGATGATACGGGTCATCCCTTACATTGGTACCCACAGTACCCTAATTCCAAGAGAGGAGTCGGATCGAGTTTTAGGGTCTTACCTGAATATTTTTTTTCGAACAGGAAAACATCAACGACTTTCTAGATAGTATTACTAATAATATTTCGTATTACGAGATACTCACAAATTTGGCTTGTGCTTACCTCGAAGGTCCTCTCGTTGGAAGAGCAAAAGATTGGTTTGAGGTTATAGGGTATACATATGTGACTGAAACAGCAACGGATTTTGCACAGCTAAAAAAGGCATTAACAAACAACTTTCCTGTGGTCAGAAATAGAGCAGAACTTGAGGCAGATTTTTTTTGGCTCACAGTAAGTTAGGGATCAGACACCGTCTGATTTTGTATATAAATTGTTAAAAATTGACAAAATGCTTAATTTGGAAATGACTGAAGAGAACTTGCTAAATCACATAATCATGAGATTGTGACGTATCTATCCACGTTCTTCCTTGAACAAAATCCTCTTGGGAAATCTTTGGTCTATCAATTCGAGTTTCCTCGCAACCAACCCTCTGAAGAAGCAAACGTGATTATTCAGATTAGGTCGGATATATATAGTCTAGGTTTTCAAGCTAGAAATATTGAGATATAGAGAATGCGAGAAGAATAAATTGCCCCGATCAGGTATTAATCTAATTTTAGTGCGTTTCAGAGATTAGACAGCGGAAAGAATTAAAGTGACGATTAGTCATATAATTAAATTATAGCTTAGATATTTAGGGCAGTGTATTTGATCCTGATATAAGAGGATCGATATTTAAAGTCTTCTCATAATTCGTGTATCTCGATATTTACTCTCATATTGCTCGGATTGGGAACATCTCTTCATGTTTGAATTTATAGAATTCTGTCTGTTAATAATTTGTGTGTTCAATAAATAGATTGGTTAACCAACAAGGTTAGTTATCCTTCCCTTCCTCCCATTCCTCAAGGTGGGGCTGAGAGAAGATCTCACCCCTTATAAGATTATCCCCACAGGTAATCGATTATGTAGGAGTGCGAAACCCCACAACAAAGCCCTAACTTTTACAATTAGTAGCAAAGTATGAGGAAAGGCACGGGTACAAGGGAACCTCGGATTCAAGTAATAATGCGGGAAGATAGGAATGGGATTCGAGAAGAAGGTTGGCTGACAGTCGTATAGAAGGAAACTGGCGTAATAGGGGTGTTGATCATAGGCGAATGGAAACAAGGGTGATAAATGAGGATTCGAATGGTTTCAGATATCACGGTGAACAGAAGGTTTGAGAACAACAGGATCAGAAATGACCGAGGTGTTCCTTTATCCGAGACTCGAAGGGGTCGCAACGATCATGCCAATAGAGGAACAGGAAATCAGTGGAATAAAAATGATCGAGGAGTAGAAGAAATTTAAGTTATTTGAGCGGTCGATATGACGAGGGTAATAGATTGCAAGTTGAGGCAAGTCCTCCTATTAGAATCGGAGCTTTAAAATTATATAAATCCTGTGGATCTACCGTATGTACCCATACTGTTACACGAAACCTTTATCAAAGCATTATGAGATACAGGTGCTGAAAATTCTTTTATTTCAGACGAGGTGTTTAAATCACATTTTTCGTACAGGCCTAAGAAAAAGTAAAATGCAGAGGTAGTCACAGCACAAGGGGAAAATGTATGAATTTGGGGATGGTTGAATTTCAGGTCAGAATTCGGGAATTCACGAAAAAGTCGAATTTCTATATCATTGAGGGGATGCAGTTTCAATGCATCCTGGGTGTGGATTTCATGCGGGAAACAAAAATAGCTTTGGATTTTGATAAAGAATCGTTGGTAATTCCGGATTCGGGGATTAAAGGGGTACCACAAATAGAGGAGCAGGTGTAGATCGATCTTTAGCATATGAATCTGGATGATTCTCAAACAGAAGAATTGCAAGCATTATTTGAGAGTTTTAGGGGACTTTTTTCAGATAAACTGGGCTTCCCCATGTTTTGTATCATGAAATAGATACGCATGAAAAACAGCCAGTAGTATCCAGACCATGTTGATACGATAGGGTTAAATAAAAAAATTATTGACTATCATGTCAATAAAATGCTGGAAGAAGGTACGGTTATACCTATTCAGTCGCCCTTTACACCTCCCATTGTCTTATACCGTAAAAATAATAGCTTGCCCCCAGATTTCCCCAAGGCATATAGCTTTGCGATAGACTATAGCAACTAAACTCAATAACCAAATATCCTCGGTATCCTCTAACGCTCGTTACATAAAACTCGCTCGAATCATGTTCACGTTGGATCTTTGATCCGGATATTTTCAAATAGCGGTTAATCCCAAGGGTATTCCGAAAACAGCTTTCGTTACCAAAAATGGTCCGTAAGCGTTCAAAAGGATGCCTTTTGGTCTCTCCAAAGTGGCTTCGAATTTTCAAAAGGTGATAGACATTATTCTTACAACGGTTATTGGGCGATTCGTTAGCGTTTATATGGATGATGTTATAATTTCGTCAACATCATTTACGCAACATGTGGAACATTTAAAGGGAGGTTTTTAGGCTTGACATTGAATCAGACAAAGTGCCTCTTTGCCTGCGAAAAATTGAAATATTTAGGTCTCGTTATAAATCATGAAGGGTTTTAAACAGATGAATCGAAAGTGAAAGCCATCACAGAGATGAAACCTCCGAAAAATGCATGGGAAGTACCAAAATTTTTGGGATGACTGGTTGGAACCAAAAATTTATTCGAGATTATGCAGAAAAATGCGAGCCACTATATGAATTAAAAAGGAAGAAAGTTAAATTTTTATGATCCGTGAAAGCACACCCAGCATTTGAGGAGATAAAGAGGGCAGTGTGACGTTTGATTCAATAATGGTAGCGTGTTTGAAGTATAATAATTTAATTTAATTAAGTCACAGCTATTATTTACATTAATATACAATTTTGCACTATGAGATGACTTTAGAGTTCCAAAATAATTTTGTGAGGGAGGGATCTTGTTGGTGTCTGTCCCATGCGAAGTTTTCGCTCTCTCGACTCTCTTCTCTCTCGGCCCTCTTCTGCTCTCCCTGCGGTTGACCGACCTAGGCGCGTCCCCTTTCACACCCCACATCCGGAGGTGGCGAAATGCTTCCCCTCGGGTCAAAGGTTGCAGGGGCTAATTAAGACACGTCCGTCGCAGTATATTAGCGACTGCAGGTGTTTTTGCACGTGTGGTTATCATTCTTCTAAAAACTGACCCGGCCGTGGGAAGCAAGTCCCAGATGTCTCAAAGGAGGACGCACATACGTCACAGCAGTAACAGAAACACCAGTATTGAAACTCCCAGATTTTGAAAGCCAGTTTGAGTTGTATATGGATGCGAGTTCTGTAAGGGTTGGTGCGGTTTTGACGCAGCAACAGGGACCTATTGCATTCGGGTCCAGGACTTTGAGCAGGGCAGAGACAAATTATACGGTGACAGAAAGGAAATGTTTGGTGGGCATTTGGACATGAAATAAGTTTCGGACCTACCTAGGTCCAATGCCAGTTAAAGTTATTACGGACTACGCAGCACTAATAAAGTTGACGAATGGCAAAAATTTGTCTAGCAGGATGGTAAGGTGGGCACTTAAGTTGACAGAGTTCAATGTGGAATGAGAACATTGACCAGTTACTCAGAATGTGATGGTGGATTTGTTGTCGAGAGACCCTGTAGAAAGCATTGCAAATTCGAAGATATCTTGTGCGGTTATTCGATCGTTAGTGTTGTCATCTAGGGAACAGCTTATTGAAGAACAGAGGAAGGATCCTGAGTTAGGTCATATCTATCGATATTTTGAAAATCCCGAGGATAGCTCAATTAGCGCGGCAGTTTGCAAGAATTGTTCCCAAGATTTCAAACTCTTCAATAAGATGCTTTTTTATGCTAAATATTTGTCAACTCTTAAAGAACTTAAAGTTTATATACCGAAATCTCTGCGGGGAGATGTTATGCGGGAGTTTTATAACAATCCTATGTTTGGACATCTCGGTTAAAGAAAGACTTATTTAAGAATGAGAGATTCGTGTTATTTCCCATATATGCTTAAATTTATATAAAAATATGTTTCCGCCTGTGACACTTGCCAACGATTTAATTATAAAAACAAGTTACCAGTTGGTCATTTAATACCTATTGTGACTAATTACCGGAATAGAATAGTTTTTTTAATTTATTAGGCCCCTACCCAGCTTCTACACCGGAAAAATATAAATTTATTTTAATGATAACTGACTCATTCACTAAATAGGTCGAGATAATTCCCTTAAGAAAATTCCCAGCTAAAATTATAGCAAATGCCATATTTGAAAATTATATATCGCGTTACAGAGCTCCAGTACAAATGATTAGCGATAATGGTCCCCAATCTATCTCCGAGATTTTTGAGCACATATGTCACAGGTTGAACATAAAACACGTAAAAACGGTCGCATATAGACCGTAATCAAACCAAACAGGGAGGATTAACCGCACCCTCCTCCAAATGATTTCGAGTTATGTAGCAGAAAATTATGAAAATTGGGATCAATTCCTCAAGGAGTTTGCATACGCCATTAGAACAGTTGTTCACGAAACAACTGGGAAAACGCCCGCAGAATTACTTTTAGGTCGAAAACTAATAACTCCATTTTAGAAGTTGCTGATGATAACGCACGGAGTGAACTTAGTGTGCTGTAATATTGAGAAATTGTTTGAAGAAGCGAGGTAGAAAGCAAAGATTCAACAGGATAGGTGGGCAAAATATTGTAATCAGAGAAGACGGGAAGTTAATGTTAAGGTAAAGGATTGGGTATTGCGGCAAACACACTCTATGAGCTCGGCTAGTAAGAAAATGGTGCGTAAGTTTCAGCCTAAATTTGAAAGGCCATGTGAAGTAAGGAAAGTGGAAAACAACAACGTGGTTATTTGGAAAGGGGGTAAACCTATTACAGTGAGTGTGGATGAAGTATGCATTTATCACCCAAGAGAAAAGGATGAGGTTGATGTAAAGACAGACAGGTCTAATGGTGAAGAGTCTCGAGCACCCCAGGGAGAAGCTGTGTGTAGAGGAGGTCTAGCCAGGGAGGAAAGCACTAAAGTGGAGCAATTGTAAGGTAAGAGAAGGAGAAGTGAAGAATCATCTTTAATAATAAGCAATGAGGAGTCACAACATCATCACAATGAAAACAGAAGCAAAAGAAGGTCCCCAGGGAAACAGAATATACTAAAAAGAAAACCGCGTTCTTCACTGCAAGAAGACAAGGTGCGGAAAAGGCATTCTCCAGGAAGAGAAAAATTATTTAAGAGAAGAGCACCTTCTTCACTACAAGAGGACAATGAAATTAAAAGACGACCCACTGTGAGACACAAGTGGCGGAAAAGGCATGCCCCACAGTTTCTACAAACAAGTCCAAGAACAAAGAAGATACCCAGGAGACATAGTAACTAAGAAAGTGAAAAATCCAGTCCCTGTCCACTCCGCAGCGCGGTGGCAGCCAACGACAGACAAGCCCTGCCTGGAAGGTCAAGTCCTTACCCACTGTGCGGTAGAGGTCGAATCAACGTAAGACAAGAGATATCCAGAAGGTGAAGTGCTTACTTATTGTGAAGTAGACGCAACGAAAGACAAGCTATGCCAGAAAGGACAAGTCCCTACCTAACAAGGAAGCAAGGAGAGGGAAAGTATCAAAGAGCCGGAGGAGCAGATATAGACCCTACAAGCGACGCAGAGGACAAGGTACAACCAAAGATGGATTCGCTTCAGAGGAGGAGAGAATCTTTACAATGGATAAATTTGAAAGACGTCCTAGACTAAGGTTGTGACGGGGCTATCCGCGTGAATTTCCAAACTAATCCTCTTGGGTAACTTTGGGGCCAGCATTTATTCTATTTCACAGCCTCTTCGGGAAAAACACGAGATAGTTATATGCTAATTAATTCGACTATATAAAGTCTGGATTTCGTAAATATGAGAGAGAGAAGGAGTTGCCTAGCTGTACGTAAGTATCGAAGGATAATTACTTAAACAAGTTTAGCGCGCATTTGATAGTATTTAATATTTATAGATTAATCATTAAAAGAATCAAAGGAATTAGATTTAGTACCGACCTGAGGTTAGCAAGAGTTCGTCTCCTTGTCAATTCTGATAGTTGAGATTACTTAGACGGGAATATTAGATTTGAATATTAGATTTGAGTATTAGATTTGAGTATTAGATTTGAGTATTAGATCTGAGTATCAGGATTAATCTAGGTATTAGAGAATCACTCCGAGGTTTCCACATATAAATTGAACTTGTGCTTGTTAATTGTGTTTGTCTGTCTTAAATAAATATTTGTTACTATGGCTTTTGTTGGTGATGATATGTTTTCTCCTACACTTAGAGGCGCGTCGGGCAATGTGAGCTCAGTCCAAGATAGGACTGGGGCACGACAAGGTCAACAAGCGTAGAGGTTCTAAGTGAAACTCAACAGAAAGGCCATAAAGAAATATTGCCAGGTTGTATTGTTGTTTTTCTCTCTTCTGAATAGCATTTAAATCCTTTTTTCAAAAAGCAAGATTGGATTATTAATGATTTCTACTAAGCAAAAGTTGAAACTCCAATGGTACAAGCGGAAACCGAATGCTGAGTAACAGACTGAATATGTTGTGCTATGGTTCGTGATGTGGCTTCGCGATCCATCACTGCCATGAGCACCATCTTCCTTTCATCTGAAAGACATCTACCCCGTCAGTCCACCGTTTTATTCCTGCATTCAGCGATGACAGATCCTCATCACAGTTGCTTGTTTTTTCCAACGCGTTGACCAATCTGAATAATCCACAATTCTTATATGCTACTATTTTTCCTCGGTCGAATTCAGAAACTTAATCAAAAGACGCTTGATGTCTTTTAAGAGGCATAGGAAAACAGCTTACACAAGAAAAGAAGAAAAAAAAACCACGGAAAACAATTGCCCTACATCAAACCGCCAATCTATTCTCCCCTTATATAGCGCTTGCGGTTGGCGTTACGGTCACCCATAATGTGCCTCTGTGCTATAATGCTAATTATTTGCATATTTCATCGCCGCTAACGCATGATGCAAATTTCCCATGGTTTGCATGCTTCCTTCAAGGTGTTGCATTTTGTGTGGCCAGCAGTGTATGTATTTGAGTTTTAATTTAAGTTACTATATTAAATTACATATAAAGTAGGAAGATAAACAATTATTTTTTTAGTACATACTATGAACAGTACGTACGTTCATACGTGTTCGCTCAAATAATCCCTATTGTTAAGAAGAGGGAGGATGGAACTTCCATCCCCTTTCTTTCGTGTTATCCTGACTCGGAATTGATACACTTTAACTACTTAAAAACATAATTATATATTATAAAATTCATTATTGTTTATAACCAAATGAATTCGAAAATAAAATTAAAAATTATCTAATGTTTTGCTCTGATTTATTATTAATTAAGAAAATTTAATGCTTAGTATTAAGAATATACCCAATAAGTACAAAAGATAACGATCTGCTTAACACACTCCCGTCTTACAAGACGTTATCAACCTCTTGTTACCTCCCCCTTCCCGATGAAACCGCCGGGGTGTTTGCTCCATCTTATCCCAGACCGGCATCTACAGAAAGCCTATGGAGGCTCCACGCTCCACCTGTCACAGAACCGGCATTTTATATCTACTATGGGGACTAAAGTTCTCACGTTTGAATAACAAGAACTGAACTCAGTGGCGCAACAGCCCATGAAGACCAAGACCTATCTTAGTATACGTGACCTTAGACGCTGAACAAAAAGAAGCTCTCAAAAATGTATGTACTGACACTTGAATGCCACTGAAAATAACCCAAACTTATTGAAAAGGATAATTATGTATGATGATTCATGGTTTTTTTTACTTATGATTCTGAAATAAAGCGCAAATCCATACTCTGGAAGAGACCATCTTCATCGAAAGCAAAGAAAGTCCGAACGAGCAAATCAAAATTCAAAGCAATGATGATTGTTTTTTCGTTATTCATGCAATTGTGTAACTTCTCTGGGTTCCTGAAGATCAAATTATTCATCGACATTGCTACTTTCACGTTCTTGCTGAACTCCATGAATGTGAGTGAGTGAATATTAACGTCGCACTATTCAGCTACACGAGGGCTTTTGGCGACGGACCTCGTAATTTTGAACCATGGTAAAGTGAGGAGGACGACACCTGAGCTGGCACCCCCTCTCCTAATTACCACATCACACCAACGGGAGGACGTTTGAGCTCTCGACAGATTTAACATGCATCGCTCCCCTACACGGCCT
This sequence comes from Trichonephila clavata, assembly GCA_019973975.1. Taxonomy (NCBI): domain Eukaryota; kingdom Metazoa; phylum Arthropoda; class Arachnida; order Araneae; family Nephilidae; genus Trichonephila; species Trichonephila clavata. The sequence continues at coordinate 139,589 of BMAO01025502.1, read as the reverse complement.
AAACTCCATAAAAGACTAAGGAAGAAATGACCCGAAATGTGGAAGGACAAATCATGGGTTCTCCACCAAGACAATGCGCCGGCTTTCAAGAAGATTCTAGCCAAGCACAGTATACTTGCGTTAGACTACCCATTTTATTCATTGGATTTTTATCCATGTGGCTTCTCTCTGCTCCCTAAAATAAAATCTGCATTAAAACGAACAAGATTTGAAACTGTGAAAGAGAAAGAGACACTCATCCCAAAGGAGCTGACACTAAAAGACTTTCAGCACTGTTTAGAACAATGGATGATTCGTGAAGGGATGTATATTGTAAGTAATAATAAGTAAATATGTATGAAATCAAAATATAAAATGCTTTGTAGTATCAATCTCATTATTTAATAGCCACATCCTTTTACAAAACCTTTAAAATTCTGTTTCCACCCAGAACTGAACAATAGGACTTAAATTGTATACAATTTTTTTTGGCTAAAATATTCCAAAACTATGTATATATTCTGAGTTTGCTAATGTTATATTGTGTATTTCAATATTTTATTTATTACTTTTCAATACATTCATTTTCCCTTTACACAATAAGTACCTTATTTTCGGTATACATAATTGTTGATTATACTTCCATTTTTGTATGGTTCAATAAAAAATTGCATATAATTGTTAATTGTAGGAACACAGCATAATTAAAAGTACAGTCGAAAGATCATACTAAATAAAATAATATTGGGGTATTTTTTCTAACCGAAAAGTAAAATTCGTTATTAAGTCTTTTTCAACACTATGAAATAGAGATAACTTTAAAATAAGTCATTACTTGAACCACAAAAACTAATAATACAAAATAATGTAAAAATGTACCAAATTTTCTAAATACGTAAATGTATATAAACTTTATAACAAAAAAAAACTAGCTTTAAGAAGGAGTTGCCCGATTCCAATGAAATTTCGTATACAAAGATGTTTGTACCAAACATGCAAATGATTAAAATTTAGTGTCTAATGAATGAATAACGGGAGCTACAGCGCATTGGAACTGCGCACTCAGCAGGTGTCTATAAGAAGTGATTCTCAATCCGATGTTCAAAATTTCTGTTGCATTACGATTTAGGATACCTTTCAATGTCTGAAAAAATGCCTCGTCGCAGGATTCGAGCTCATAACGAGCAACTGTCAGAGTTTGAAAGAGGTCATACCATTGGATTGAAAGAGGCAGGTTGGGCAAATTGGAGAATCATTCGTCATATGGGTGGAAGCGATGCAGCCATTAGAAGATGCTGGAAAGAATGAGTGGACAGTGACGAATATCAGCGTCATGATGGTAGCGGTCGATCTAGAGCCACAGCAGATTGGGAGGGCCTGATTCATCTTTATCAATCATAAGACGTGCGACCCGCACACGAGTGTACACCCTGACCATTCACAGATGGCTGATAGAGCGAAATTTATGCTCATACCGACCACTACGCCACCTGCAACTCACGCCTGCACATTGTCCAGCCAGATTACAGTGGTGCTTGGCTCTATAAGGTTGGAATCATGCTTACTGGGGTCGTATAGTTTTTATCTACAAATCCCGCTCCCAACTGTTTCCTGACGATCATCGAAGATGTGTCTGAAGACGCCCAGGACAGCTTGCCGATTCTCCTTTCACTATCGCACTCCACATAGACCTTCAACCAGGGCTTATGGTCTGGGGTGCCATTTATTTTGACAGCCGGCCCTCTTTGGTCGTCATTAGAAGCACACTTACAACACAGCGGTACGTCGGTGACTTTCTGAGAACTGTTTTTCTACCGTTCCTTTTGCAGTACCCTGGCCTTATTTTTCAGCAAGATAATGCCATACCACATACGGCACGTGTTGCTAGGAACTGTCTTACAGCATATCAAACACCTCCTTGGCCTACCAGATTGCCAGATCTCTCTCCAGTCGAGCATGTCTGGGATATGATGGGAAGGCGACTTCATCTACTAGGGAATGTTGATGACCTGGCCCTACAATTGGAGAAAAATTGGCAAGAAATACAGCAGGAGACTATTAGGGTGCTTTATCACTTTATGCCACGTCTTGTGGGAGCTTGCATCCAGTATAGAGGTGAGTCAACACCTTATTGTAACTATGTAACTCTGAAATAAGTCATTCAATTTTTCCGAAATTTTAATGATTTTCTATTCTGTACATAATCTTTCTACCCACTAACTTTTGTCTCTATCGGACAATGCGTTCTTGATGCGTCGTTTTTATTGTTATAGAGTGCATTTCCCGGACCACATATTAGCGAAGAAAACATAATAAATGAAAAGGATATCAATAATAAGAGTTAAAATATTGTAAATAATTGCGTATAAATAAATAATAATATAATTATATATATATATATATATAGTATAATAAAAAAATAACAAAAGACAAACTGTAACTCCTAGAAAGCCAAGATTGAATGAAATTGAAATTTAAAATTTTTATCAAAACCTGCCAAAATATAAGTAGACATAAGAAACTCACTAGATCAAAATGGAAAACTATTACGTTTTCTAGAGCTGTCACTGAATTAGGACAGGGAAATAGGGTTACGCTTGCTTTACAGGATCCTAACCTTCTCCATTCAGTAGAAAATTTCGATATAATAGCGCAAGAAAGTGAAGAAAGAAGAAGGAACGCCAAGCCTAATAATAGTATGTGTATGCGAAAGGACTACTGAAATGAAAGACTATTGTAATAATGTACAATGTCATATATTGAAACAAACAATAACCAACAATAAGAGCTTAACTTATCAAAATTCATCAAGTGCTTTAATAATGATTTAATATTATATAAAATAAATAATAACATAACTGCCTATAAATGTAATCTATATAAATAAAAATAAATGTTTGGGTCTGTATGTCTCATATACCATCCTAAACCGTTCATCCGATTGCGGTGAAACTTTGGGGAATAGTTGGACACATGCCTGCGAAGGTTTCTGAGTTAGTAAATTTGACCCCAAATGGGCTTAAGAAGTGTTAGAGATATATATTCCCGTTTATGAACTATTAGGCCTACAAACTTGAAATTTTTCGTAAGCATGTTCCTTTCATGGATTAGATGTCCTCTACAGGAAAGGTTTTGCGAAAATTGACCTCTAAGGAACGTTTCGGGGGCTTAAGAGGTGTTAGAAATAAATATTTCCGTTAACTATTAGACCTACAAACTTGCAATTTGGTGGGCATGTTCCTTTCAAGGATTTGAGGTCCGCTACCGAAGGGGGTTTGACGAAAAATGAATCACAAGGGGATTTGTGTGAGTAAGTGAATTAATATTTGGCCGGCATGTTCCTTTTGTAGAATAGTGATCCACTGCCAAAAAGGTTTCTGAAAATAGACACCAAGGGGGTTGCGAGGGGCTAATGGGGCATTAGAGATAAATATTTCGTTTTTTGAACTATTAGACCTTCAGACTAGAAATTTCGTTGGTATGTTCCTTTCATGGAGTACAGATCCGCTAAGAAAGGGTTTTTTTTTTTCCAAAATCGTCCCCCAAAGGGTTTGCTAAGGATTATAGATAAACATTCACGTTTTTTAACTATTAGACCTGCATATTTGAAATTTGGCTGGTATAGGAGTAGAGAACCGCAACAAAAGAAGCTTTTAAGAAAATTGAATCCCAAGGGGTTGGGAGGGGGTAAAAGGGATGTTTAAAGAGAATTCCGTTTTTTCGAACTGTTAAACCTAGACTTGAAATTTAGCAGGCATGTTTCTAACATGGAATAGAAATTCTCTAAGAGAGGGTTTTGTGAAAATCAACATCGAAGAAAGGATGCGAGGGCGTTTTACATATAAAAAAATTCTCTTTTATGAATAACTAAACCTATAAACTTGAAATATAGAAAACATATAACTTTTGTTGAACAGAGATCTGATAAGGAGGGTTTTTCAAAAGTCTTCCCACATGCGTGTTACGGGGGCGTTATAGATTTAAAAAAGTATCCCTTTTTTCAACTATTAAATTTTAAGTTTGGCAAATCTGGTTTTTGGTTGAGCAGAGATATGCTAATAAAACCTTTTTTTTTTGCTTAATTTGCAATTCACTTAAATTTAACACATGAAAAATATTTCTTTTGTCTTCAATCTCTATTGTTTTATTTTTCAATTCACCCGTGCGAAGAACGGGTACATCAGCTAGTAAAAAATATAATAGAGTATAAATAACTGCACACTGGGCTTTGTTTTTGTGTTTGATTTGGAAATGAAAGGAAAAAAATACATTGGAAGAAATGAGCACAAAACAGTTTTTTTATTGAATGAGACACAGAAATTTGTATGTTTAAATCAAATAAGACTCTTGGCAGAAAAAACTTGGAGAAAGCAATACTTGTTTTAAAGGGGAAAAAAAGACATGGAAACACATTAAAAAATGGGCTCTAATAAGGAACTTTGTGGTGAAATGTAGTCACCCTTTATATTCCTACGTTCCTGTCTATCTGAAAACCCGGCTAGATGTGTAGGAGGAACTAAATGATCCATAGACATTATTCCAATCTAAACTGATTTATTAATTCTTATCATTTATTAAGAAACAGATACAACACAATTCTAATTAAGGTATATAAACTACGGTAGAGTGCAGAGGTGAGATATACACATGCGGGGATAATATTTCAGAACTTCAACTGAATGTAAGGCAGCTTAAACGCGCACATTTACAACTACGCCGCACACTAATAATCAGCTTTTACTTAATCACATTTACAGTACCTTATGCTTTAATGCTTCGGTTCCTTTACGAAGAACTTCAGGCACTATCGATAGCTGGATCAAATGCCGATGACTCCACGCTCCGTAATATTTAATTACACTGCTTTTCAATCTTCAATAACCACTTCTCTTTGCACACATCAAACGTATCAACCTCGCTTGACTTGTCAACAACTACGTGTCGACAGCTCACTCTCTTCACTTTACTTTAATTTACTTCACTTAACTTAACTTGAACTCTACTTCGCTCTCCTTCAACTCGCGAAAACCGAATTTATATAATATTTCTCATTTACATAAATCACGTTTGGCTTCTCGATGAAGGTTGGTTGAAATAAATATTTTGATTTAAAGGGAAAAAGAAGAAATTAGTATAGACGCGTATAGATCCGTCACAACTTGTCTATCCTTAAAGGCAATGCATTGCATACTACCAATTTAGTTGTAAAATACGAAATGCGAAGATCACATTCACGGAATAACTCTTGTCCCAGCTCATATAACAACCTTGGATGTTAACTTAAAGAAACAACATGTCTACCAAGGTAGTTACAAATATGATCTATCAAATTTAGGTTCTGGAGATTGAACTGGCTATTCCATTTGCTCCAAACCTTGATCCTCAAAATAATCCTAAACATTCAAGTTCAATGAGATCGTACATTATCTTCCATCAGAATAAGAAGAGCAGCGAAATTACTAAATTTATAATGAGGTTAATTTGCAGTTACAATTGGGAGGCATAATTTTTATTATAACAAGCACCATCATTTCAGCATTTCTTGCAAGAAATAAGCTGAAGGAGTATAATATTGGTCCTCACGAATTTTCTCAGTTTCTCAATTGACCACAAACAATCTGAAAGGAAAACGATGTTTTAATCTACGTTCAACATTTAAACTCCCTTTATTCGTATTTTGAAGCGAGGTTTGAGAATGCTTTGTCTATGGTAATACCAAAATAGATAAAGAATTCATATGATCACACATAGGAGAAAAGAATAATTATCATATTATAACAGGAACTGATCGAAAAAGGTACTAATGGAGATCTTAAAGTAAAGTTTAAAAATGGATGACTTTGTGAAGACATACCTGTTATTTACCCCGAAATATGGAGTATTGTGAGAAAGTTATTAATTGCTTTTCTTAGTGAGAAATAGTTTCAGCGTGGTTGCCAATCTCCAAAATAAAATATAGGAAGAAAGAAAAAAAGTTGGACACAACTAAAACCGAAGAGATTTAGGGTTAAACCTGACAAGATTGATGTCAAATGTTGAAAATTTGTTATTGAAGAATACCCGATTCACCCCTCAAATTATAAGCATTTATTTGTTGATCAGTTATGTTATGTATTAATTAAATTTTAATTAATTAACGCGTGTTTCTCAAGTTTTACACTTTAAACTTCCCTACAGTTAGAAGTTTAAGTCTTTTAAAGTAAGTAGCTCTATATCAGCTGTCAAAAAGGCATTTAGGATAATAAATCTGCAAAAATTCGATATTAGGTAAACAGGAGTCTACCCAAAACCGAAAAAACATGGCAAGGGGTCTACGAGACAAAAAATTTGGGAACCTCTGATTTAGAGATATATATACAGTGGATTTTATGCAAAATGTACCTAAAAGTAAAAACATGATTTGAAAATAAAAAAAATAGTTATTATTAATTGCTGCTTCAGATTTATTTATATTTCCATTGCTTTTAATTTAAGTAAATGAAATGCCTATTTCGATTTGATATAAAATTTTTTATTTTTCATTGTTGAAGACGTCCCAGTTACCTTAATGAGGGTAATTTTCATTTCATTGAACTCCCAAAACTAGAAATTTGTATCAGCTGGCTAGATGATCCATAACAATTATTATTTGAGCGTTTCAAGCAGAAAAAATTCACCGAAAACGAACCGTATTGAGTTGAGGCGAGATTACTCGTGAATTCTTTATTATGATAATGCACCTCTTCACCATGCCATTATTATTTACGATTTTTTGACAAAATATTTAACATACACGTTTGTACAAGCTTTGTGTTCGCCTGATACTGCACTATGTGAGTTTTTCTTATTTTTAGTAGTTGAAATTACTTCCTCGGGACCGCCGTTTTGAGTTCATTGATGCAATATCAAAAATTCATTACGGACCAGGTGGGGAATAAAAGCTACTTTGAGTAATATTTTAAAGATTAGGAAAAAACATTGACAAAAAGTCTTTTGAAAATGGATGAAGATTTATTTTCAAAGAGTTGTAATAAATTTTGGCAAATAAATTGTGGTCCTTTGCTTTATGATAGCATTCTGAGCATTTTTTTTATCACAGTAATATACAGAATATATAACAATCCAGGGGAAAAAAACACACACACAATCAAAAACATTTTCAACTAATTTATTAATTTTTCTGAAAGGAACCTGAACATTTACTGAACATTTATTGTCAACCTGAACAATTACTGTCAAAACATAGAAGGATGAATAATGGTCCCTTTCTTTTGTTTTATTTGATTTCTAATTTTTCCCCATCCTTTCCAGGAAAGAAACGTGACACTGAAAAAAAAAACAATTTAAGCGGAAAATATTGCTTAATTATTCAAGCTAAATGCGAAACATTTTACTTACTTTATAGTCAGGTAAGCATTGTCCAAATGCTTCAAGCAATAACCAATCTTCCAAAGCAGCATTTTTGAATTCTTCAAAAATAAGTACGCCATCTCCATCTTGATCCTACAAAAAATATCAGTGATTCACCCCAATCTTTAGCTAAATGAATTCCATGAGTTTCATTGGTATAACACTTGAGTCGCTAGTATATTAATTATTTTACTTTTATTTTAATATTTCAATTTGTATGTTGTATTATCTATTTAAAAATTTTTGATATTTAACTTTTTACAATCTTTTGTTTATGCTAATATAAATACAGTCGACTCTCGATAATTCGAAGTTTGAGGGACCAATGAAAAACTTCGAATTATCAAGAGGGTAGAAAAAAAATTCCCAAAATACTCGAAGAGAAATTTTTTTCATACAGATTTAAATTTGAAACTATGTAATAAAACAACAATTGTATATATGTATAAAATTATTTTAAAAAGTACATATCATACAGCATAAATATTTTACAGAAGTTAAAAGTCGTTTATTAAAAGAATTCATTCAATACATTCATACACAATCTTACGCATTTCTTCACAATAGCGGACCATCCTTTCTGAACACATGTGTAACAAAACCATGTGTTAAACGAAAGATATGGATGGCTGGCAATCGATGCGATTGGTCTATTATCCACTTAAAGGAATGAAAACAATTAAAATGTCTTTTCGCCTGAGGAACAGGAAAATACAAGGAAGGGGTTTACAGACAGATGGCCATCAAAGGTGTTTCATTACAGAGGAGACACGCAGAGACAACACAACGCAAAACTTGTAATCTCCAACCTCTTTATTGTAGGACTGTACATGACAGTGAATGTTCGAATTGTCGAGAATTTTGTAAGATAACTTCGAATTATAGCGTGTTGTAGTCTGACCAACCACAGATTTTTCTTCGAATTATTGAGTGTACCATAACGTATTTCATTAGTTCGAAATATCAAGAGTTTTCCTAGGGACTGAGCAAATACTTCGAATTATCGAGAGGTTCGTATTATCGAAAGTTTGAATTATCGAGAGTCGACTGTATATACACAAAATGATATGGGTATATAGAATTATATAAAAATTCCTTCAATTTTACAAATTAAAAATTATGTTTTAATTATCCTACAATTAGAAACAAATACATGTCTATAAAAAAGGGAAAAGCTAAAAAAAAGAGTAAAACAATGACTCGAGAAGTATAATTTTCTAAAAAATTAGTTGCTCAAAATTAAAAACTGGTACTTACCATTGTGTGTGACCAACTTCTTTTAATCAAACGATGCCACAAATGCAAACGAACAAATGCCACGATATGCAGCCAATAGTGGATAAACGTTCCCGCATATGTTGTAAAACAATAATAAAGATGACAGCATTTGGGAACATATTTTGAATTGGCGACGTTTAGTTATTGTATTTATTTTAGTACCCGAAATACATCATTGGATTGATTAAAAATTGCAGACTAATTTCTTTAAAAAAAAAAAGACGTCGCCTAATGCTGTCATGTTTGTAATTTTGTTTGAATATGGAAGGGGACGATTTTCCACTATTGACAGCATATCGTGGTATTTGGCGACGTCTTTTAATTTGAGTAAGTGATTGTACAAAACAGGTCCAAAAATAGCACAGAAAATCGCCCGATATGTTTTAACTATAACAATTGAAAATGAACTGAACCGCAAATGTATATGGGGGGGGGGATTAATCATTGCAGGATGTATAACATCCACCAAAGAAACAGCAAAATACAGAACAACAGCAGAAACAGCATACCCTTCCATTTCATTTTATATATTCGTTTTTATTTCTTTAGCTGTTCATTTCCAGTTTGGTAGCCTAAAATTTAGGTTCACATTGTCTTCGGTATACTCGCTGGCATTTCTCCTCCCAGATTCTCTTTTTTCTCGGTCATGTATTTATTCGAAAGCACTCTTAAAATATGACATTCTATACAGTGATTTTCGGGGGTTTTTTTCATTATTTTATTACAAAATTTTAAATTTTCATTGAAATATTTCAAAATTTTCAAAACCTTTTGCGTGGTATTTGATTGATGTACATTTTATACAGGAGAGTCTTAGAATTGACCAAAATAACTAAGGATTTTCTGATTTTTAAAAAATTTTCAACTTCTGTAAGGTAAATGTGTGACAAGAAAGTTTATGAAACAATTCGAAATCATACACACACACACAAGTTACTGTCGTTTCATTTAGTTTCATTTGCATCAAAAGCATGAATATAGCACAGTAGTGACATATTAGTTAAAAAATCAGCTTTTATCTGCGAATTTAAATCTTTCCAATATATATCCCGAGTTTATAGCAAGATGGTAAGTATTTTGTTATAAGAAAAGTTAGATGCTATTTCAGTTACTGTGTTACCATATCAATAAATTCTCTGAATTTAACGCAAATATCTGCTAAGTTTTCGTACAAGCATTCTAGATTTTGGTTTTTTGAAGGTACTTTTTCTGATCTAAATTTTGACTCGGATACTTGCTTAATATCTTCATTTATACTAAAGAGTGCGAGCGACTACTACAATTCAGAAATACTTGCATGAATTTTAATAATGAATAAAATATAATTCACCCCTGGAAATCAATTTTAATTTTATTCTTAATTTAATTATTACGTGAAGGGTTTCGGAACATTACTGATTAAAAAGCTCTCAAAGGAAGATTAACATGAATTATAATAATAATAATATTATATGCAAATAGCTATAATCTTAAGTATAAATAGACAGAGAAGTGAGAAATATTTATATCATATACATCAATGTGTGTGGCGTGTATATTGAATCTAACAAACCATAATGCACGTAATTATGCCTATTCTTTCAGAAAAATACGCCAATTGAGAAATAAAAAAGTAATAAAATTACGTTTTTTTTTCAATTAAGAATAAACAGATAATAATTACTAAAAGAGTAAAAATAATGTAAAATTGGTTTAGCTATAGTTACACAATGTGTACTTTATATTTATTATACAAATAGCAATATTTACATTTCAAACTACAACTAGAGTATAGATACAATATGTAATTGTATTTAGACTTTTTTTTCGTATAACTTTTAAAGAGCATGAAATGGACGATGTTATTTTTAAAAATTTTAATATATATATGATTATAATTAAAGAATTTTTAATTATTTCAAAGAACAATAATTACCATTTTTTTAAGAATCATTTCTAGAAGGTCCAGTACTAGATCTGGATTTGTCTCCACAGCCTGAAGAAGAAAATAAGTCATTTTATTCTATGAATATGATAAAAAATTCAATGGGAACTTTAATAAACATTAAAGTTTTTGGAATGAAGCACATTTTATTCCTCACAATATTTTATAAGCATGTAAATAAACTATTTAGTTAAGTGAGATTATTTTAAAATAATTTACCTCTGTGCTGGTTTGGTTGAGTAACGTTATGATAACGTCACGGCTGAGTTGCATGGTTTCATTCAGATCATAGCAATTGAAGCAAACTGAAAGAAAATACAGGTTTGGATGAGAAATTAATAAATATCATAGCGAACTAGATTTAAATTTCTCTATATTCTGGATAGTTTTCAGTTTTCAAATAATTATAATATTATTTAATATTAATAAATTGCTTATACAAAATGCATGCTGCAAGTGAGTTCTTAAAATAAATCTAGAGCAATCAAGTATTCTCTAATTTCAGCCTTAAATTTAAAGTACTTAAAATCAAGCACATATGCAATAACTGATTGTTTTCATTTGTTTTCTTATTACTACTTTTAATTATTTTATATTAATCCTAAACTGTTTGAGAATTAATTAACTGTATTGTTGAAATATGGAATTGTTTTGCACTTCTGTAAATGTATTTGAATTATTGGGCAAATCAACTGATGCACCTAAAATTCATTGTTCTTCAGCCAAGTTACAGCCCATTCAGAGATAGATATACTCCAAAAACCAGTAACACGTTAGTACTTCGAACTGTTATAAAAGTTTTCGCATCGATGAAATTTCAGCTCGCTTCATTCTCCTATTAATTCAAATCCGAATTTCTTACTGTAGAGATAATGAAATATTTTGTCAAATTAAGAAGGGAAATCCTTCGCATGTTAACGTAAATTTTAGCAAAAGCATGAAAATAATAGTGTATCTATAAATAAATAATGCATATAAAAATAATACTTTTCTTTAAAAAATCTTGATATTTTTATAGTGCACTATTATATATGTAGCTCTTTGAATGAAACTGACATTACCAGTAGCATAATCGTTTATGCCTAATGTATTTTAAGCAAAATTGCCAAAAACATTTTTGCAACATGTAATTATCGAACACTAATTATAATTACAATGCGTATGTATCAGAAATTATACGAATATTAATGCGAATGCAGATTTGTTCGAATTCTTAAATTAATTTAAGTCTGTAAATTGAAACATATTTGAATTACCATCGATCGTTTTATCTTTTTATAAGTGGAAACACAAACTTTTTTATCATCATACACTCCAGTTGTTTCATTCCTTACCCACGTATCTGCCAAATCGCATTGGTCAATGGCGTAACAGAACATTTGCCCCCCCCCCTGCAACGTCAGGCTTTGGGCCCCTAGAACCCCCCCCCCCCCGCGATGCTGGATTGTAATTACGCCACTGGCATTGGTCAAGATCAGGGGTCAGCAAACTTTCGGAGAGAAGTGCCAACTAATAAGTGAAAGCAGGTAACTACTAAAATAATCAAAGAGCCACAGACGCAGAAACAGAAGGGGAAGGAAAACCCTTGATAGCAGTCCGATCCAAACTGTCATGCTCGTGCTCCAATTAATATTTTTAAAATGTTTAATAAAGCCTTACAAAAAAAAACATTTTTCATTCCTTCTAAATCTAAGAACTGTCGAAAATATTTTTATTTCCGTATGGGTATTTTTGTTTCCGTATGAATATTTTTTTTTTCATTTAATCCAAATTTTCAGGTGTCGTAAGAAATGTTTCGATCAAATACCGTAAAAGCTTTATTCTGAAATTTCATCTTTACACTAATAATTAAAATTGATTTTGGTTGTTCTTGCATGTAAAACTCACTTCAATTCACTTTTTATTGATCCTTAAGTATATGTCACAAAATACGGAATGTGCATTTGTTACTTCTGTTGGGCATTTATGTGTATCTCTTGTTCGCATTCAAAAGCTCTCTCTGACTCATGTATGCAAATAAGCAAACTTTGCTGAGAATCACTTACAGGGGCATCTTTTCATGGTGGTATTTTTACTAATAAATTTGTCTTTTACTTCTTTAAATTAATTCCAATATCTTTACTGATTCTCAATACACTTTGTCAATGGAAAACAATTACATACAAAAATCTTAAGTCAGTCAAACGTTTAATTGTAGACTTGTTGCTGTGTTGTTGCTTATGCCACCTTATCAACAGTAACATCAGATCAAGGTCCACGAAATTCATCGCGGCTAAGGGCTAGAATTTTATGCCTGTCGTTAGCCTTAGCTTTGAGCCTCATTAAGGTGACAGCACGATTTTACTCGGTACAACACGATAGATGGCGACACCATTCGGACTCACTGATTTAACGAGCACGTTCTCCGAGTGTACTCGGCGGATATTTGGTGGCATCGGGCATCGAACCCAGGCCTTCCGGTCTGGAGACCGATGCTCTAATCACTAGGCTACCCACGGCCCTAAATGTAGACTTAAATATGGTAAATCTTTTCAATAGATAAATATACGGGAAAGAGAAAGGAAAACAATGTTTAGTAGATATAGTTAGTTTTTTTTTAGTAATTCGTATAGATAAAAGTCTGAAGATCCGCAATCATCTTTACAAAGAACCACATGCGACTCGCGAGCCGCGGTTTGCAGACCCCTGTCTAGATGATTATTGGACTTGATTCATTAAGTGAACACACAGTCCCCTCAATGTCATCATTGAAGGTGTGAGACAAAGTTATTGATGTCGCGAAAAAGTTTCAGTTAACAAGAATCGTTTGTTTTTCTTAAGTTTTTAATGAGTTGCTTGCATTTTGCTTCATGCTATTTCTTATTCTCAAAAATACTGACTTAAAAAAAATTCTTACTTTTACGCTTTATTTTATTTCTACTTATCTCATATGAAATAAATTTTATTTTCTGAGGAATTAAATGTTTTTTGAAATTACTTAAATACGGTCTTCGGATGCATATTTAACTATTCCATGAAGCTTTAAAATCACCCCCCCCCCCTCCAAATTACAATTTTCCTTTCCTGAGAATAATGTATATAAAAACAAGTAAGAATTAGGCTCTTCTCAATATCCGTTAGCTTAAAAAAAAACATATATCGACATTCTGTTAGTTAAAACAATGCAGATACTTTTTCTTGGGAGTGGACTTTTTTGGATAATGTTGCTCAGATTGGAGGCTGAAAAACATACATTTTCTTTAAAAATCATGAGAGATAACTACACTTCATAAAATTTAAATAATAATAATTAAAAATTCTCAATGTTAAGAAAACATGAACATAAAATTTTATATTAACGTAAAATCCGGCGTATAAAGTGCACCTATAATGCGCACGTTCCCTCTCTTTTACGAATAAACCTGAAATGATCGTGCTCGATGCTCTTATGCTTTGAAGTCATTTATTCGAGGTATTATTACAAGTTTTAGAAAAGAATAGTATATTTCTAGAACTACAAGCCCTTAAGGTAAGTTCATAAGGTTTGTCATTTCTTTTAAATAAACAGTATTTCGACATATGTAGAAGTCTACATTTTTTTCTAAGCTCATATTTTTTATTTTTAAAGCTATCATTTTTATTCCCCGCTTATAACGCATACATGCAAATTTTGGTATTTTTTTTTGTATCAAAGATGCGTGTTATACGCTGGATTTTACGGTATTTGAAACATTAAAGTTTGAGGCATTATATTTTTGCATTAATGAAAAATGTTAAAAAAAAGAAAAGAAAAGAAAAATCATTTTATGAAAACGCCAAAAGATGTACAAAATATCAATTCCGATTGCAGAATTTAGTGATCAAGTAACATCACAACAATTGTAACTCGACATCTATTTAAGATAAAGATACAAAATTCAAACAGATTCTTAGAGATAAAAGAGTAAGCCAAAAGTTAAGTAGATATTTTGAAAGTGCAATGATATCTTTAAATTTCCTTAACAATTTCTAGAAAAAAAAAATGAGAATTTCATTAATTTGTACACCGTATTTTTTCTTCTTTACTTCCACGCAACAATATGGACATCAAGCGAATAAATTCTTCCATGCTCGTCCTTCCATCTTTATTAGTGTCGGCTTGAAGAAAAACTGAAAATATATAAGATATTTAATTTTGACAAAGATTTCACACTTAAGCATGACAAACATACTAACGGAAAATAAAATATGCATGCTAATTTTAATCAGAACTGCATTACAGTTTTCTTTTTTAATTAATTAATCGTTTGAACACAAATATATATTACCTTTCCATAATTTCTGAAGAATAACATATTAAATAACACTTGATTCAGAAAGTTGCGGTTGTATAGATAAAATATTGATGTATTGTATATAGAATGTTCATAGAATTATTAAAGTTATTCTGTATGAAGCTTCAAGAAGAATAAAACAATTTTAATCTTAATTTAAAAAACTGGATGTTGTGTTTTTTATGAATCAATTTTTCTGCAATTTTTGTTCTTGTGATTTTTCAAAATATATTCATTATAACTAAAAATTATTGATGAAGCATTGCAATTATTTTTTTATGATGTGTGACTTAAATATTATCTTATACATGGATCGGTATTCTACGGATACGAAGTGAACTGCTGAAAACCTGAATCCTAAATTAAATAATGATGATAATATAATATAATATTAATAATAATAATGTATTAAAATGATTCCTCAGTTAATATTCCTTAGAAATCTGACTTGTAATTCGATTTCTTTCGTCCGTAACTTGTAGTTTGAATGAATGAAAGAAATATTGAACAAAACAAGAGAGTTAGCATCATGAGCTTAACCCCCACCTCCATAGGTATATTTTAAAATTACTAGTAACGAAAATATATTTACGATAAAATCTATTTTGTTCCTTACCATAATAATGCCAAAAGCAAACTTCATGTCAGTTTTACAATCTAAGATAGTTACCACTATTTAATAAAAAATAGACTAAAAACAGGAATAATCAAAATTTAGTTTTTAATAATAGTACTTCCTGCTTAGATATTTGCAAAACAATGTTTTTCGGTCGGAATATTTTTTTCTAATCTGACTATTTTAGATTAAAATTAATTCAATGTAATCTTCCAATAGAATATATTTCTCTATTTTAGAGTTTCTGAGCATGGTGTAAGCATAAATATTCCAGAAATAATATATCAATATATATACAAAGAAATTTCATTATTTATAAGCCCAAACTTCCCGTATTGATACACAAAGTTTATATGAAGCACTATATTTAATAACAAGCAGAATAATTTATAATAATTTTAGTGATTTATTAAATCTTTAGATTAAAGTTGCCAAATATCATTGTCATATAATCTGAAATGTAAATAACACTTATAATAAATATCCTGGTTTGAAAAAATATTAAAATAATTGAGACCACAAGTTCAATAAATAATGAATAAGATTTACAGATTCTATTTCGCTGAAATTTCTAAATCTTGAAAATAAAATGAGTAAAAAACGTGACTATCATTAAATATTGTAAAATTGCTAAATAAAATAAAATAAATATAAATTTGACTAAAGATCTAAGTTTTTGTAGATAACATCTGTATTTGTAGTTTCAAATTTTATTAAAGCTATATTTGTTTCATAAAAATATAATATTTATTATTAGAAGTCCACAAATAGTGAGAAAAGCAGAAAAGGTATACATTTAGGAAAAGCGATGCCTTTTTAAAATCAACGTATTTACTAATCATATTAAATCAAGGTTGTTGCTGTTAAGGATAGAATCTGGTTTACAAAACCATAAAATGAGGTTTTTTCTTATTATCTTTAAAGGACTGAATTGAACAAATTGTACTATATGAATTTAATGATTTTATACATAAGTACACATGTGATTTCTTTCATGTAAAATCTTACTAGAATAACTTTTTCCAATATTATTTGTTATTTTTAATGATAATTTTATTGTTATCAAATTGAATTTAAACCCACAAAGTTATAGTTAGGATTTGTTTTAATTAATTTTTACTGTTCAGGTTTGAATAGAGATTATTAAAAATCAGCCTAAAAATTTAATTGAACTTTTTATCCGTCAAACACAATTGCAATTCTCAATTTGAAAATAAATAAAAAAAGCAAGCCTTTAGTTGAAGTGTGTGAACAATATGTATAAAATTTAAGCATGGCACACAAAATGCACAAGGGGCAATTATTATACTATATAAATGTGTTTTAGATTTTTGCAATCAATGTTTCTATAGAACTACAATGTTTCCTAAATGGGCCTTAAATTCAGTAACATCTTCTATCTAGTTTGCAATTTTTTCTCTTGATTACTAAACGAGTAAACCTTTAGAACAGAAATGTAGAAAACATTCATTTAAATTCATGCATATTTTTCTAACATTCCAAAAACAGATGAGGGCTTGCTGGAAGAAGTAGAATCGATAAAACAGAATAAAATTTTACAAATAACATAATTTAGCACACCAGTGAGCTTCATAGTTTATGATTTATTTTGTGTTAAAATCTTAGAACTTCATATAGATAGATTATCTCTATAATTTTATATTTTTTATACTTGTATTCATTTGATGGTTAAATATGTTTTATAAAAATATTTAAGTAGTTGCGATAAAATGCATATCATTTCAGCGTTCAAAACTATTTTGGTTAAAATATGGTAAAAATGGAGAAAGTGGTAGAAAAGAAATAGATATAAAAAACCTCTGTTCATGAAAAAATGTTCTGTATACCCAAAGACCTCGTGTAGCATTTCTAAAAAGTCGGACTTGTCAATGTATGCGGTATCACTTGAATGTTTCTTGAAAAACTGAATAAGATATTTCAGTTCGTTCTCAGAAACTGAAAAAAAAAAAAAAAAAAAAGACATGACAAGAAAACTTCATATAAAAAAAATATGAGAACTAACAAAGAAGAACAAATATAAAATAAATAACCCACCACTATTTTTCTTTGAAAGATATAAAAAAAAAGAGAAAAAATTGCTAAATATCTTTAAAACTTTTAAAATTTTGGAATATTGAAAATTTATTTATATGGGGTGCTTTTGAAAACATCAATAAGAAAATGATAAAACTTTTGTTTAAATTAATCAAAATTTCCCTTTAAAATATATTTCTGGAAAAAAAGGAAATAAGTTTCAAATGAAAGAAAAAAATCTTGAAAAGATAAAAGTGTCAGAGGCTTCTTAATTATAATTATCAAAATTAAAAAATTTTACGTCCTAACGCGCTTTTAGCACCATAAAAGTTACAGCCTAATGCAACGCAATACAAAAAAAGAATAACTATGTCAATTATTCTTTTTTAATAGAAAACGCGAAGAAGGTAAAATATTAAAAAATATTTATATATTAAAAATATTTGTTCGTGATAACAACATAAGAGATTGTAACAATATATTACTTTATACTGTCTCAAGTCATATAATTGTATCATATAATTATATATAATTGTATCATAATATATAATACTTATATAATACTTATCATATAATTGTACACTGTTATTTTTGATCACCATTTTCCATAAAAGAGGTTATTTTATTTAATTTTTAACAATCTTAAAATTCAGAGATTAATTTGTATTAATACGAATGAAATAAAGAACAAATAATTGGTTTGAAAATTTTGAGTTTTTAACATATATTATTAATGAACTTCCAAGGATGGTATTTTAGATAAACCATTTGTGACTGGATTGGCACGATTTATGTAAGCATGGCATCACAAAGGAAATATAATTGGAATCAAATATCAAGGAGATATACTGAAAAATAATTTCTTATTTTCGAAGAATGTAACGTTTACAATAAAATCTTCAAAAACTTACAGTGAGTTTCAGAAGCAAGTTTTTCGATAAGCGCCAATTCTCCTTTTTTTGTAAGGGCACTTCCTTTAATACGGAGCTGATTCTTACTTCCCATATCTCTTGATTGTTCTAACAGATTTCTTGAAGAATATAATACTAGTACTTTTAAGAAAAAGGACGCTGAAGTGAGCTTGAGTTTTGTTTCCATAGCAACAACCTGAAAAAATATATATACCGAAACTCAAGACAGAAAATTCCTTAAAAGATAAAGTATTCTTATTGAGAGATAGATGGCGCCACGAGTCTTATATTAAGGATAATGCTGGTAGAAATAATACGATTTTAAGTATTGTTTTAAACAAAACAAAACAAAAAAAGTTTTAAGAGATATATTACTTTATATTTTATTCAAGTCATACATTTTCGAAGGACCCGATAGTTTGCAACTGAAACAGAGGAAGCCATAGCAATGGTACAAGTGTCAACAGAAAATATGAACAATTACATTCATTAAACTTTTTATTTTCTTCCCAGTATTTATTTTAAAATAATGTAATTTTTTAAACTTGTTGATAAACTGTACATTTAAACATCGAAAAATATATTAAAGTAATGTATACTGATAAATTTTAAAGAAAACTGGATATGGTACAAATGGTTTCGAGAAACCTTTTGTTTACAATTAAAAAGAGTATTTTGAAAAAATGTGTTAAAAAACGTTTTATAAAATGCAAAAGTACTAAAATTAATTTAGTTATTTCACTGTAGAGAGCCAAAATAAAGGAAGTCATAGAATTGCATTTCTGGAAGTAATTTTTCTTAAATATATTACTTAATTAAATCAACAATATATTATGTGATGAAATTATGAAAATAATACGTAAAATTTATATAAACTTTTATTCATAGAGATGTGTAAAAATTAATAAATTAGGACAATAACCAAACAAGTTAATTGGTAGTGACACACGTGATTATGAAATAATAATACAATATTAATAATTATTCAGTATAATTAAAGTATTTATTAATTTCCTATCAAACGTTACAAATGTAAGATTTAAGAAATTAAGCTCTAGTCTAGACAGTATCTCATCAATTTGTTAGTATTGTAATAGTACCGATTTTATTAACAAAATCATAACTACATCGTACATACTCATATAAATTAATATATGAATATCACTGTTTATATATATTTCATGATGAGCTTGATCAAATCATTAGTATCACGATAAATACATTAGGTTAAATTTATACTCGATTAACTAAAAATGTAAAAAGAACCGAAACAAAATAATAATAGTACAAAAATTAAAATTTTCTTTTCCCTCTTTTCGAAAATTCATCCATGATAGTTATTTTATGATGTTCATTTCCATATTTAATTTCATGATAATTTTCACTGGAAAGAGTTTATAATAATGAAAATCGTCCTTAATGAATTCTAAGATTTAAAGAGAAAATATAATATCTACAACAGACAAACTCTGTAACTGTTTTAAAGGTTTTAAGAAAAAGTGCAAGCAAAAAGGTGAATTCAAAATACGACATAAAGCCAAATTAATGATTAGGAAAATAATTATTGTCTTCAGGTACTCGATCGTTGTATTATCGAGAGCTCTGGTGAGTTCGGGGACCCTTGAGTGACCATCCTGTTCTTTGTGGTAAGTTTTAGGATTGAGTGATGAGGATATCATTCCACTCATAAATAAAGAAGACGAATTCAGAAGATAATGAATACTTAAAAGATGTTTATTATTTTTTTAAAACTACCGAAGACATGAAATTTTCATATGTTACAACTGAAAATAAAACTCAGCTTTCATTGATTTCGATTATCATTTTTCAATGAATTTTCATGAATTTGTGATCCACTTCATTTACTTACCAGTTTTAATTGTTAACCTTTAATATATTTTAAAGAACAATTTACAATTCATCTACTTTTAAATATTTCTACAATAGAAAAATCTTGCTTTAATTTGTGCGCAGAAGTTATCTTTTAATAAAATACAAAAATTAGATTTTAAAGTAGTTTTGGCATACTCGTTCTTCACACGAATGAAATTTTAAAATAAAACTTATCACAATATCTCCAGCTGCACAGCGCAGAATTTTTTATTGAAGGTCTCATTAAACCTAATACAAACTACTATATCCAAAAATTTTAAATAACTTCTTTACATGATGGCTTACTTTTTATTAATCTTTCAAATAATTTTTAATTAATTTTATGCAAACCATGTTATTAATATTGGAAATAATTTGTGACAGAATATTTTTTTTTTTTGATGATTCAATCTGAAAAGAAGTATAAATCTACTAAAGCATAAATGAATAAATATAATGTCATTAAAAATATTTAAGGGTATCCAAAAAAAGCTGAACGAGGAATAATGTGTCTCATTCAAAGAGAGGAGAGACTCATGTGAATTAATATCGTTAGAGCTACGAAAAGTAGTTTTAAAACCGACATTGAAAAAGTCGAATTCAAATTCTGAAAATTTTCCTCCGAGATGTTTATCGTTTTACTCTATTGTTACAAAAAACTAAATTTTTACTACTCCTACAGTTTTTATCCTATACCGCAGATACACACGCTCTCTTCATTTTATTAATATATATTCTTTAGTTATCAGGAGCATGCGCGTCTATGTATCTTCTAGAACGATTCAAACAATGTTTTTATGGAATGATTCACTAACTTAATCTTATCAAATTTCCAAAATTTATTACTCTATCTTTTGTTTAAGGCTACATACTACCCTTTTTCAAAAAAAAAAAAATATTTGGAAATAGTAATAGTAAGAGTACTTTATGTTTTACTTTCAGATTACATTATTAAGTTGATTCTGAAAGTACAAACTCATTTTGCCAGCCGTTATTTTACAAATTAAAAAACTAATATTTTTTGAAGTTTTTTTAAACTTTTATAAAATGTTCACTTATTAAAATTTTTTAATCATTTTAAGTGAATTGTGTTTCTTAGATTATTAAGTACAAAAGTTAGCATGGATTTGAAAATCTGTTCCCTTGTGGATTTTTAATAATATAATTATTATATAATTATCTCATATACTTTATTATATAATAATTAGTTATCTCTTTTTAATAATATAATTATTAAAAATCCACAAGGATAAACTTGGAGGAAACACGAAAATTCTAAAAAGATTAACTTAAGTATTTTTTTAAAAAAATAACTAGAGAGAGATCTCAGACCTAAATCCATACTAACTTTTATCGAACATATATATATATATATTTGGGAGAAAATAAAAAAACTTCGAGATTCTATCTTGAACAGGAAAAAGTCTTAGGGGTAAGACAACCCTTACATCTTTAAAATTAAAAGTCTGAGGAAAGCACATCTAAAGTTTGTAAAGGCATAAAAAAAACTTACAATGCCTGTAAAGCTTTATAATTTTTTAATATGTTATCTTCTAACTTATGTTCTACATCAAAGCACTACTCTAATTAATTATAACTGGAAATATTTTTTTAAAATTCAAAATATGCTTTTGCTTAATAGTGATAGCATTTGTTACGATGATAGTTTATTCAACTTTATCTTAACCTAATATTTTCACAAAAGTTTTAGTGGCCGCGGTGTCCGAGTGGTCTAGGCATCGGATCATGGCTAGCGTGTCATGAGTTCGATCCTAGTACCACTAAAAATCCGCCGTGTAGGGGAGCGATGCACGTTAAATCTGTCGAGAGCTCAAACGTCCTCCCGTTGGTGTGGTGTGGTAGTTAGGAGAGGGGGTGCCAGCTCAGGTATCGTCCGCGTCACTTGACCATGGTTCAAAATTACGCGGACCGTCGCCAAAAGCCCTCGTGTTGCTAATCAGTGCGACGTTAATATTCTCTCTCTCTCTCATTCACAAAAGTTTTAAACACAGAAAACATTATACACAAAATAATAATTGTACAAACTTAATCTAGAAATCACCAAGTGTTTGTCAATAATATCTAATTTTTTTTCTCAATTTTAAATCGGTGTAGTTTAGCAAGTTTGAGTTTTTGTTGCACGACTTTAAAATACTATAATATAGTACTAAAATATTCTTACTATAACGTAGTTTGGTACTTCATGGAAATATTCAGTTCTTCCTGCAATATTTGTATTAAGAACATTTGTATTCTGAAGTCTAATTGTAGTATCGGCTGAAGGCTGGATTTTTAGATTTATCATTTTCAGTCGTACTCCATCTCTTCCAAAAATTGCTTTTCATAGCAACTTGAGTATGCTTTGGAAGTGGCATTTTATCAACAGAAAAAAATAATGAAAATAAAATAAAAAGCTTCCAAGTTATATAGGCTACGTGTAAACATAAATAGTTAAGTAACTATGACAGAACTCAAAAAACTCAAAACATAAGCAAACAGAAATGATTTTAGTAATGAAAATTGTAGTTAAAGCCATTTCACACTGAAAAACTGAATTGTTTTCAGAAATATTTTTAATTAATTCAATTTAGAAATTCAAAAATGCTTTAAAGTGAAGCCAAAACTGAAATCTGGACTCAGAAAAATTCAAATATCTTACAAACTAATTGGTTTTCAGACCTGAAATTTTTGGGCAAG
Organism: Trichonephila clavata; assembly: GCA_019973975.1. NCBI lineage: Eukaryota > Metazoa > Arthropoda > Arachnida > Araneae > Nephilidae > Trichonephila > Trichonephila clavata. The sequence goes on along the minus strand of BMAO01025502.1, from coordinate 116,597 downwards.
CTTTTCAAATATATGGGCCATAGGAAAATAAAGAAAAAAAATTCGACATTTTCGTAACTTTTAGCGTATTGTTATACCTTAAAGTTTAAGCAGTTTCAAATTATTTCTTATTAAAACCCCCAACTGCTTAGTTTTTTCCCAAAAGAAAAAAAAAAACTGTGAAATTTATATACAAGTATATATAAATATATATTTGTCGGACAATGGACTTTTGTTAAAATTGGAATTCTTCATTTGTAAATCATGCTGGATGTTGATAACAACTTTAATACTTTAATAACAACTTCTTAAAGCAGAATTCTTCAAAATTTCATAACTTTATGTTGGTTTTCAAATTACTCACAAAGTTCTGGATATACCTTAAGTTTTGGTCAACAGACTGTTTGAGACTTTTTCCAAGTAGTTTATTTTTAAAAGCAGTATCTAATGTAAAATCTATAAAATTAGATTACAATACCAAGGCAAATATAATTATTTAAAAAATTAAATTATCAAGGGGAAAAAAGCAAAAAAGTTATTTGCAAAAAACTTTCAGTATTCATCTATACAGAAAAAATAAAATAAAAGTTAAAAAGTAAAGAAGATTCTTAAAAGCCTCCTTTCAAACAAACCATTTCTCAAAAATTGAAACGGGAATTTCTTTTAGTGCATAATACTTTAAAAATAAATTTCTCAATGAAAGTTCTAAGTGATATTAGATTTAATATAGTAAAAGCTCATAAAGAACGAAAAACCTCATCATAATTTACAAATGTTGATTGTATTGTATAAACACACATAAAAGTTTTTGACCAAAATTTTTAAAAAAGAAGCTATTAGAGTAAAATATTAAGCCCTTTTGAAATGTTTACACAAATTGAAAATTCATTTGTAGATAACATTCGAGGAGTTTCAAGAGTTTTTTTAATGTATATATAAAGTTCATGTCATTTCTTTTTATTATTAATAGTTCAAACACATCGGACTTTCAAGCGCTAGGTTTTTCAACTTAATAGAATAGAATAAATCTATCTGATATCACCAAAGATTATATTGCTATTATTCTTAAAACGAGCGCCATAAATATTTCGAGGTAAAACGGTCAGACAAAAATAAAGAATGTAAAGTTTTTTAAATTTTATACAATACTTATTTTATCGAATAACGTACCTCAATTTTATAATCATGAAAATTAAATAAAAAAGTTGTACGCTTATACTTTTTTTAAATTTTAATGCACAAAAAAGCATATTTTAAGATACTCAGAATAATGTTTAAGCATTGCATAGATAATTACAAAATAAAAAGCAAAAGCAAAAAAAAATTATCTCTTCTTAATATTTGTTTGTATCAACGTTGAGCTTTGCATTCTTACTCAGATTTTTTATTATTATGTGATTAAAATTAATTTTAAATGTTTGAACCTCAATCTCATCGTTGCTTTAATAAAAATAACATAATATTTCAAACTAATTCCAAAGTAATTTTTAAAATTTAAGTTTTTTTTATATGATTGAAATTGAGAGTTAAAATAGTTTCAAAACCACTAAATAAATACAATGTACTTAAAAAAAGAAGTAAAGAAATCATTTTTAACAAAATATTTTTCCTTTAACCTACAAAAAAAAAACTACTTTCGGCTGAAATAGCTATAACAATACCAGCTCTTCAAGTTACGGAACATAAAATAGATGATAAAATAACAACAAAAAGTGATTTTTCCTTGAACTTCAAATTTCGGAAGCATCGAAAGCATTGAAAAATGTAACCAGAGCTGTGCGGGTGCGTTATGTTAAACTATCAGCAGCCTTTTGAAATGTACACAATAGCAAATTTGTCGCTCTGAATGCCCTGGAAGAAACGCGATCTCACAAGAAATTCACGGTCATCTGCCTATCTAGAATTTGTAAAGCCTTGAAAAGAGGAATCCATGTTTCGCACGACATCCCTCGGATCTTATCCATTTCACAACAGAGACATCCTGTAGAGATGGAATATAAAAGGATGATTCTTAGAGCTTAGCACACTCAAACCCCTCTAAAGATCAGGATCTAACGAAACTTCAAGATGTTTCTGGGCTTGGTAACGTATTTTTATTTTTAAAAAAATGGCGTGTCTTCTTTTTTCCCCAAGTTATCAAACGAACAATTTGTAACTTAGATAATTGACTGTTATAGATTTTCCATTCATTCCCCCCCCCCTTTATTTATTGGAATAATTTTTCATAAGAAAAATCGTATAAAAATCTAATTGCATTATTTATTATTGATTAAGAACTTTCTAAATGAAACACGCAATCTGATTTGCTACAACCACCTGTAATGCACATTGTATTTTGTACGAATAAAGAGAGTTTCTAACCTAAAATATTTTTTTTTAAAAATTCGATGAATTTGTGGCAACAGTGTCTATTTATTCCTCGATGATGTAGCATTGAAAAGACTGAGATGTAGACATCACTTTGTTTTCGTATTCTTGTTCGAACTTCGGCTGGATCTTTTTCTGGAAACATGTCTATCTATTTATCTAGCTTCTTTTTATCTTTAAAAACGTTAAATAATAATAAAAAAAGTTGTTGCTAAATATTATATTTTTAAGTCCTTCATAAAGTTTCAACCTTAACTATTCTGAAATTACGGCTGTATGTTCAGAATTAGGTCATTGACGCTTAGATGTATGTTCTCGTCCATACCCCGCCATAGATAAAATAACTCATATATAAAATTGATTAGTTTTTTTATCTATTATTTTAAGTATTGTTTTAATATATACGTATCCAAGAATCTGGAATTAACGAAAACAGAATCAAATTTGAGATATTTTATAAACAATATTTGCATCTCCATTTTCTTCATGTAAGAATGAGAACTCAGTTGTTTTAAAGAAGAAATCCTTAATTTTTTGAACATACACATCGCTTTCGGATGGTGTATATTTTGGTGAAATTTCAATGTATCAATTTCATTCTTTTTCCAAGCATCCATATAAAACCTTTAATTTATGTAAAAAAGAAAAGAGAATAAGAACAACGAAAAAAAGGAAGAAATATTTTCTTTCTACAAACTATTTGATTTTTATGGAATAAGTTTCTATATTCCTACGATTAACTTACTGATTTGTGGAAAATTTCTTTTAAAAATGATAATAAAAAAAATGAAAAAAAAACTGCAAATTTTTCTCTTAGTTATCACTAAGCTGCACCTTCTGAAAAAATTTCTTCTCAAATTTCGAATAAGGAATAATAAAATTATTTATTTATAACTTTTTTTTAATCCTTAAAATGAAACTATACATAAAACTTGTGATATCTATACAATTTTACGAGCATTAATAGTGAAATTTAACAAAAAGTGTGAATGAAATCAATACATTTTAATAATAAGCTAAAGCATAGGATTTAATGTACTTGATTAAAATATATTATTAGAAAGTAATTATTACGAACGTTCATATTGTAATTAATATTAATAAAAATATATTATTTATTTAATAAAAGAAATTTGCTTTTAAAACTGATATGAAATAAGTTATTATAATTCAATCAAGTGGGATTCTTTTCTTTTCCCACTAGATTTTAGTTTTAATGCTGCATCTTCATTAAATTAGTTCTTACCCATTTAGATCCTCCTTGGCACTTTCCTATCTTTAAGTGAGCAATATGAAGACACATTCTCCAAACGAATAGAACCCCATAACAACTTCTTACAATTCAACAGCATAGCACAAGAGCCAACACACTTCCAATATTCTAGCTTCGGATCCCAATCTTCAAGTGCAGAGAGCAATCAAATTTCACCGGAACCGTTCATTAGAAGACCGCCTTTTCTCAGTTATCAGAATAGTATCGATGACAAGTTTCGAGAACCTCGAGATTTCGAAGACCGCCAGAGGATCAATAAGTTCCATGAAACAAGGGAATTCGAAAGTCGACAGAGTGATGAGAAAATTCAGGGATTAGATGGAAGAATGAATGATGATAAATTTCAAGGAACAAGAGAGTTTATGGGACGACAGAGAAGCGACAAGCTTCAAGGAACGCAACATTTTGAACCACGAGAAAGGAATGAAAACTTTCAAGGAGCACAAAACTTTGATCTACGAGAAAGGAATGACAAATTTCAAAGAATTCAAAACTTTGAGCCCCGAGATAGAAATGATAAATTTCAAGAAATAAAAGATTCGGGAATGCGTAGGAGGACGGATAAGTTTCAGGGTTCAAGAGATATGGTGCCACAGAGAAATATGAGGTAATTTTTTTTAAAAAAAAACCCAATTGAAAATTAGAGATATATTTCTATTTATTTATTTAATAAATGTTAATTGAATCAGTAGTAATAATGCTTAGAAAAAGAGAAAATTATAAAAATGTAAATACTGTTTTAAAAGTTTTTCGAATATATCTCTTGATAACATATTTTCTAAAATGGATTGACTTCTTATGTTTGAGCATATCCCCGATTACTTATGCCTTGATAAAAATATGGTTAAGCATATTTTCTTTTTAAAATCTTGATTCTAACTTTATTATCTTTTGCTTATCAAAGCCCTCAATCAAAACATAAAACTATACAGGTAAGCACACACACTTTTCCTATGTAATTTATTTACTTACATAAAAGAGGATTAATTGCAATTATTTTTCATTCGTCTTAAAAGGAGGATGTCAGTTGATGAATGATGACTTATGATGATCGTAAAAGAGTATAAAAACAGCTAAATGCAAGACACCAATTTTGCGTAGTTCTAAAGGCCGTCTGTAAAAATATTTCAATAGTATTCAGCTTAAGTTACTGTACAATATTTGGTTAGAATTTCATGCTAAAAGTTAAATAATGAGCTTTATTGGCTTGAAAATTCGTATGTAAGACTAATAGAAAATTTGCAAAAATTTCTAAAGATATGACGACATAAAATACGTAATTAAAAACTGTTTTGAGAAATTCAAAACTCTATTCAATAGAGATAAAGATGAATTTACGATTAAACTGTGCTTTCATGCGCACTATTGGAATTCATGCCAGAACACATTCAAAAGATAGTTTCTTATCACTTTTCATGTAAGTACTAGTAGTTTTGTTATATACAGAGAAATGGAAAAGAAAAGTTAAAAAGTGATATATATCTAAAGTGTCCTTTCTTTCCACCATTTATTTGTATAATATTATATATTGATCCCATTGTACGCACAGTTCTGATTTCCAGTTTAAAAGAAATAAATTAAGTAAATTGGAGTGATGAAAAATATTATCTAGAGACTTTTCTTTGATATTTTCCCCGTATATTTAGATTATGTGAATCTTTTGAGAGATTTTAGCAAATAAAGGCATTTTTTTTTTAAAACTACATATACGAATATTATCGAGAGATTTACTCAATCAATGTTCAAGGAAACATAGCTGTAGATTAAACATCTATGCTAAAGCAGTTTTGAATTTAAAATATAAGATCCATAATTCAAAAACATACCGTTTTCGAAAGAGTGAAAAAGATGGAAATGATATTATTTGATGTCGGGGTTAGGATATACGTCTCATAGATGACGTTCAATAATATGAACGGATGAGGAAAAAGAATTAAAAGAGTATATGAGAGCCAGAAATTAAAAGATTTCTTCATTTTAAATTTAATATTTCCAAAAACGTTGTTCTTTTCGGAAAATAATGTGTGATGCAGATATAAGCAAGCGGAGTATTAATTTCAGATGCACTACGGCAGGAGAGTTTAACTTCCGTCCCGCAATGAATATTTTTGCGACCCGAAATAACAAATGAAAGTAAGAATGAAAGTAAGTAGGAATGAAAAGTAAGATAGGTATATAATTTGCTAAACGTTTTTTCAATTATACTCTTTTTTAGCTATTATTAAACAAAATGCATATATTTCTTTCGAATATAATTATTAATTTTTTTAACATTAAAAATATGCGGCCCTCAACTTAATTTAAAATAAAGCTTTCGGCCCGTAATATCATATGAGTTTGACATACCTGCATTACGGGGACGGATTTAACAAACATTCGTATTATGGAGTAGCAAATATATGATTCGAGCTACTTAATAGGTTTCGAAAAAACGCCTAAATATGTTTTCTAACCAAACACAAGAAGTGAATGTGCACACAAGTCTTTATATAAGCTTCTTTATTCTAAATTATCATTTAAATTTATCATACGTGACTTTCAAAAAAGCTTAATCGTTCTTTATAATCTATTTGGCAATGATGATTGTTTGCAATTATGATTAATATTTCCGTAATTGATGAGAGTCTTTGATAATTTAATTTTTTTGGTCTCAAATCCTTTCAATAAACTGAAGCTTATTCTCTATCAAAAGTAAGGAATTTAGAAATGTCAGATAAATATTTCTAAAATAGTAAATCAAAAATATATCATTAAGAAAAAGTTTCTTAACAAGAATAAAAAAGTGAAACATGTGAGTGATTTCCTGCTCTTATAATTTTTGTTTCCCTTTTTACTTCATAGATATGAGGAGGGTTTCCGAGGTATTCCATCAAGTGAATCGGGAAAGTTCAATCGACTATCCAAACCATGGCACTCATCCCATTTCTCGGACCACCGGGGCCGACAGAGGCACCCAAGGTTATCCAGTAGTTCCCGAAGAGATTCTTATAAAGTAAGAGAAAATTTTCATTTTGATGGTAAGAGACCAGTGATGGCAGAAATCAAAAGAAGTCCAAGAATTGTTAAATATATTGCAGGTAATTAAACTAAAATTTTATACAAAATTGTTTTAAAAAAGTTTTAAAAAAATGTCTTTGTTTATAATTTTTTACGTTTTTTAGAAGCAAAATGAAATAAAGCATATATGAAAAGTAAATAAATGTATATTTAATGTTTGAGAAATTGATTAAATTTATTTCATTGTTCAAAAATCTTTATTATATATATGCATGTACACATGCATAGAAACGAGTTTTGAAGGGAAACTTTGTTAAAAGAAGAGGAGACAGATTTCTTAACTTTTAAACATAAATTTGAATAAGTGAATTTTTAGAAATCTTCTTATTATTTCTTATTTTACATTTAAATCACAAGTGAATAGCTTATTAAAGTAATAGAAATAAAATACAAAGAAATGCATGCAGTATAAATAAAAAAAATGAAAAGGAACAACAAATGAAAGAAAATGAAAACGTACCGTACCAATCTCTGATGTGTTGAAGTACATTTAAAATAATGATAAAAAAATAGCAAGATAGACGGAAAATACAATTCAAACCTGTAGACTATACTTTATTCGGAATTTGTTAAAACAAGAAAAATAAAAATATTTCATTATTTTAATTTTTAAAAAAACGTAGTATTTTTCGTATTTTTTAGATACCTTTATCACAAATTCTAACTATCCACTTATGATTAGGACAAAGCTTCTCAAACTTCTAATATTTGCGACCCAACTTTTAATCATAATTTTCATCGCGCTCCTTTATACAATGCATTGAATGTAATAATAATGTAATTATAATATACTTTGAAGCTAAAGCGACAATACGACAAAGATACTACTTTTTTCTTTTTTTGTATCTTTTAAAATAAAACAGAATACTTTTTGAATTTGAAAACTTAGTTTCCTCTTCTTTTTGTTTTTCTGTAGATAGAATTCAAATCGAGGAATATCATTATTTAACGCGAATTACCATTCATATTTATTTTATTCTAAATAACTATATTCAAAAATGTTTTTCTTTCTAAATAATTATTCACAGTTTTTTCTTCACAATTACAATTCAAAAAAATTTAATTTATTATTTAAATTAAAACAATCGACATGTATCTGTTCAAAACTTAAACCGTCATATTAATTTGTTTAGTTAAAAAATTAACATTAATCAATTATCGCAATTTGAATCAAACAATTATTTTTTTCGGATCATGTGATTTATTGGTAATGTGATCTTAGCAGTAGAAAAATTAATTTACCCGAACTGGAATATTGATCTTGGAATTTGCCTAAAAGTTAAAGTATTAATAATTTTTTTATGCTGTTGTATAAGCATGAATATATATCTATAAAATGACTCTATTTCCACAATACCATAAATAGCGGTTTTATGATTAAATTAAAATCCGAAACTCGTGAAATTTCGTGCAAACAACTGAAGCATAGACCACATTACTCTTACAGAGGCAGACAATAACTTATTTTTAGAATTCAGTTATATTTTAATTTACTTGACACTTTTATATACGTTCCGTAGTATCTTATGATATAGTTCATTGCCAACTGTATGTGATCTTAATTATCATCATGCTTGAGAAATCCTCGCATAAATGATTTATAAGAAGGATTTATACAAAATCATCTGTCAGTTAACTTTCATTACTTTGATTATAATGATGCGGGAGTTTGTTTTTGATAAACCTGTTCAACCGTCTGGCCGTCTGTAGCTGTCTGGAAGATAATTCAAGCATATTCTGTTATACATAAAAAATGGATCTAAGCTACCACAAAGAAAACAAATAGTTATAAATACATTAGCGAATCAAATGCAAGTCCAATCGTGTTAGATCCAATTATAGATACAATTTACAATATAATTTATCATCGTGAATCCAATTTTTGAGATTGAATATATTAAATTCATTTAATATCCGACTATAACTCGTGGTTTATAACTGCATTTTCAGAAGAATTCTTGGTGGAAAGGAAATTCTATTAAAAAGCATATTTTTAATGTGTTTCAGGTCAATATTCTCGTTCTAAATAATATAGCTCACACTCGTTCTTGTTCAAACGACAGAATTGCTTACTGAGCATGAAGAGTTCAAAATCATATTAAATGCTCTAATATTTTTATGTTTTCCAACCTTTAGTTAAAGGTATCACAAAGAGTATTTTGTTTTTTCCTTAAGAGATTTCAAGTGACAAATTTTTGATAAAATATCTGTTTAAATTTCGTCTTATCTGTCAATTCTATTTGTTTTCTAGATTCTCCTTTGTAAAAATTCATATACTTATGAACATACTGAATCTATAATTAATTTTTATGTATTTTTCAATGTATGCAGTTTTGTTCTCAGATAGTTTGTGGGCTGCTGAAAAGTCAGTTTGAAAGGTTTAAACCGTTGAACACGTGGGTACAAAATAGTTTTGCGGAAATGTCTGGAGAGCTCGTCAAAAGGGCACCAAAGTATTAATGTGGAGGAAGAGAAGTACAATAGTTTATTTAACATAAAATATTCTTAGACATCTAAAATAACGTATTTTACCTTGAGGAAAGAAACACAAGATATTTACATCAACTATTTCATGGTTGCGCCTCCAAATGAATGCAAAGTTTTGACATTAAAAGTACTTATTAGATAAATTTTGATGACTTTTCATTTTGTTTCCCATCTCTAATGATTATTTATTAGAAAAATTCTAAATCTAGAATTACAAGCTCAAGAACTAATATTTAACCAGTAACAATCACGCTTTAGGTACGAAATTCACTTTTTCGAAGAAATTTTCAATTGTTTACACGTTATTCAAGAAATTTATTTTAAAATGTGTTAGCTACTTGAACTGCTGGTGTTTTATTAAAATAAGTTACAGTAAATATATGTCTCTCGCCATCTTAGAATGTCGTACAAGAAAAATTAATAAACAGGATTTTTTTTTATTCACCAAATGCTTTCGAATTTATTATCTTGAGTAATCTACTTTTCTTATCTCTAAAAAACTGCTTCATATTGAAATAAAACTTACCACAAAAAACGATGCTTCTTTAAAAAATAGCAATCCTCCGTCTATTTTTTTAGATTTTTCCTCTTGATCAGTTTGATAATATGTGCGGCAGACAAAACTATACATGATTTGAATTAAAAATGTATAAGCAAAACTGTCCTTTAAATCATTATATGCTTAATGGAAGCACTAATGCGAAAAAGGAAAGGAAAAAATAAAGTAATATTGGATCTTTGTGAATGACAAAATTTATATATATGCATATTATTTAAACTTATATTAAAAAAATACACAAACATCTTCCAAGCTTCTTTTTTCCATCAGATGTTGTTAGGTATTAAAATTAAAAACAACGCAGTTTTTGTTGTTGTTAATTCAAGATCTTTTTTTTATTTAAAATTCTGCCCAACTTTCAATCTAAAATAAAATAGGCCTTGGCATTGGGTTGGGTGGCTCCTTTCGAACCTTTATCTCCTTTTATAACTTTTTAGATGACTTTAAAAATGATTTCTATTGTGTGTCCTTTTTAATAATATATTTCTTAAAATTAAAAATAAAACTATTGTAGATTAAGAATATAAAATAATTGCATTTTTGTGAATAAAATTGCAGTTAAAATTAAAGATTAAAAGTGGATGAAAGAATTATGACTTAGAAAATTTAAAATAGTTAACTACAAATTTCTACAGAAAAAGTTCATTATTTTTATGTATCGATGATAAATATGAATGCTGTTTGGATTAGGTAAAAAAAAAAAGAAGAAATTCTCGAGTTTTATACTACTGCAAATATGTATGCAAATATTATAAGCAAAATGGAAAGAAAAAAAAACCATAAAGGCTGCCACAGGATAAGTTTTCATGGATGTACTGCAAATTTATGCCACCCACGTACTTCCTCGTTATGCGGCACACATACCACAAAAATTATTTTTTTTTCAAGAAAATTTTTTTATTACACAATGCATGGGTACAAAGAAGCATGGTATACATTCCTGGGACAAACGTTTTTCTAGGCTTTAGATCTAAGGTAAATTAAGTTAATGATGTGTGTGTTTGTTCGCTTGATTTCATTTCCTTTGAGTTTTTGTCAAAAAATGTTTATTGATAATAATATTAATAATATTTTTGTAAAAAGTTTAAACTTCTTGCATTAAAAAATCATTTATTCTGGGGATCTTTCGCTGGTGAAGCAGTAAAATAACAGAGGATCATCGCGTATTATATTCTGGCTGTCAGTAAAAAAATCCTTTTACAAATAAATTATAATAAAATGGAGAAAATAAAAACGAGTAACTGGAAAAATCGCTTGGGTTGTATTACATAAGAGACATAGTGATGTAAATGCCATAAGTTAAACTAAAACAAGATTCTGTCAAATAGTTTGTGTGAAAAGAAATAAATTTTTCAAGGGAAATAATACTGCATAAAGATTTCCTTAAAATTTTACAGAAATCGCAAATAATTACGTCATTTGAATTTAGTATGCTGAATACTTATGCATTACTCAATAGTTCTAATTTTCAATTTACAACTTTGACTTTAAAATTTTAATTAATTTGTTGTAAGTGTTTTACTCTTAAAAGTTTTTTAACAATTTTTTTATATTATATATTTGATGTATATTATACTGGAATGCATAAAATAGTTTTTCTTACCCCTTTGAATAAAATAACTCTGAAAGAAAATTAGTTCTGTCAAATAGAGTCCAATATGACCGTCCTTTATAGAAAACAAGTCTTTTCTCATTCTTTATCATCATCATTTTTCTGTCACAGCCGTATCATATTTTATATATCTGTATTTATAAAAGAATGTGATTCGTTTATCGAAAAATCATATCCAACTAAAATTATAATACTATTTGCTTCAATAAAGTTAATAATGGATTCATTGTGTATAAAACTTAAATATAAAACTATGTTTTGTTTTATCAGAGCAGTTCATTTAAAGAGACAAGCTATTTTAAACGGGTTTAAATTTAGAAACAGAAGGACAGCAGTTGGATAGAAGTAAAATTTGAAAAGGCAACTTAAATAACCTTGTAAAAATAAAGCTATTTAATCTACTTATCAATAACAGAAATTTTTCTGCTTTTTATCTTGTTGCTACATTTCAGACAAAAATGGATTTGCAATCCGAGAGGATCTGGTGAAACCTCTTCAAGATACTATTGATCGAACCCGTCAAGAATCCAGACGAAGAATTGTCACCGCATCATCTTCAGGATTGCCTCAGAATTCCTTAATGTCACAAGTGGTTACTTCAGCAATACGAGTGTCTGGACAGTCCAATAGCAATGGCGAAGGAAAATTCGTTCCGCAGATATTCGATCTCAGCGTGGGAAAGAAACCAAATCATATTGATATTGACAAACTGGCGTATTCTTTGGGAGCTAAAGAAATCATTCTGTAGAGGGAAGAATGCTGTATCTAGAACAAAATGTAAAACATATGCCAAGGAATAAATGTATATATATATATATTTGTTTTATTTTAGAAATATCATATTTAAATTCCATTCGAACTGTTTCTAAAAAAACTATTAAGAAAGGAAGCAATGACTTGGATGAAGTTTTGTATGAATCATGGGGAGCACCCACCCCCTCTTTTTTGATGTATAACATCTTTCCTCTCGATTGCTGGAGATTTGTGGGAGTGATTTCGTGAAAAGGGACGGAAATGCGTAACAGGAAGTTGGGGAAGTGAAATTCTGTTTTTTCTCCTTCATTCGGGAAGGGCTCCGCCCCCATCACCCACCCCCTGTGGTCTAGGCCGTGGGATCTTTGTTTTTGTTTTCTCACTTTGAGATCAGAGAAGAAGCTAAGTCCTTTCGGCAGAGACGTGGTTAGACAATGACGAACGTGTTTCGATACCTGACTTCGATTGCTGCGTACAATTTAAACGACCGGGCCACAGAGCAGATGGTGTTGCGATCTATCATAAACAGAACAACTCACATGTTGTGGCTCGACATATGGATATTATTGATCGTCAGACAAGTGGACTGGGTATTGTTAGTCAAGATATAGGGGACATATGTGCAGCAAAATGCTTATTTGAAAATGGACAAATAGTGATTTCGGTGGTCGCATACATTTCTCCGAATCAAACGGTTCAAAAAATTTAAAGATTTCCCGCATTTTTTACTTTTACCATATACCGAGGGTGGTTCTGCTCTTTTTTTAAAAAAAAAACTATCACTCGCTTCCCATGATCTTGAGTGGTGATTTTAAAGTTAACTTCAGTTTTCTAGAAGCCGAGTCGCTCATAGCTTTTTTGAATGATTAACTCAAGCTCGAAATGAACACAAATCGAAATGTTTCGACAACTAACAGTGGTACTGTTATTGACGCTATTTTTCAACGGTTTTTAATACTTTGAAAACGCAAGTATATGTGTCATATTTTAGTTATCATAAATTATCATTACCGCTCTTCCCCAAATTGAACAAGAATAATTATTTTTGATAAAAAATTGCATTACTCCTTGTGTTAATTAAATTTTCATTAAAGATATAATTATTCCATCGAAAATTATTTCCAATCATACTCGATTCATTTTTTTCAGGATTTAAGTTGCTATTGCGAATTTACCACGATAACATGTCAGATGAATTGTATTATATCAAGAAATACATAATTATATACATTGTTAATAAATAAATAAACAAATCATATAATCAATAAGTCAAAATATTTTAACTTAGTTAAAAAATTATATTAGTTTTAAGATGTTTGTTCCAAAATGTTTTGCCTGAAATGAAATTCTTAATCTTAATAAAAGTTTACTGGCGTTAACTTTTACTCAGTACAATTGAGTGATATTGCATTGTTTGCTTGTAGTTAATAATTAATTTAATTTAATAAAATTACAATTAATGTTCTTAATATTTTATTTTTTTATTATTTTTCAATATAGGGAAATTCATTGATTCCATGATTTATTTTATTTACACTCTTTTCAAACTTTTTATCTTGTTAATATTTTAAAGATTTAAAGGCATTTATTATAAGATTTCATACTTGAACTAAATGAGAATTCATTAGAAAAAACTTAATGTTTCTCTAATTTCATAACTTCTCTGTTTTTGAATTTTTTTCTTGATAAATGAGTATAGAATTATATTTATTCCTTTAATTTTAACAAATATTTCCATTTTATCTATAAAAAAATTAGGAAAATATTTCTGAATAAATTTAGCTTATATGTTTATTTTTAAAAGAAACAGCTCTCCAAGAGAGCAAATAATTCTATATTTATATGTAGTCATATCCCTAAAATCTTTTTAAGTTAAATTTAGTAAAAATTCCTAAATTTAGTTACTTTAAAAATTTTATATATTGATTCGTTACATTATTATGGCAATATTAAAATGCAAAAATGAGTAAAATATTTTTAATTAAACTATCTTAATTTAAAAAAAAATATATCTAATTTTTTAATCAGAATCTTAATGCAGAATTTATTTGGAAATAATTTTATATGTTATGCTTTCTAATAACGTTATTTTTTTTCTTTGTTTCGTATGCGACTACTGTAAAGCTCGTTTATTATTATTTATTTATTATTTTTTTTTAGTATTTATATCAAATTCCGTCGATGCAAACAAAAATTTAGTGATATATATTTAATGCTCTCTGGTTTTCAAGCTATAAAAATCAACGTAAAATAACCTTCTCTATAGAATCTACATGCAGATATACCAAAATAGACATTTAAAAAGTAATTTTTTTGTTGTAGATAACAATCCGGTATATTTATTTCGTTGGCGAATTGAAAAATATAGAGATGGAAATAAAAGAATTTTCTTTAACCTAATTCGCACAAAAAGCCGCACATCATGGCTCACGAAGTTTTTCGCCTTTGACATAGACTTAATTGTAATGTAATTTGCTAACTGTTTGATAATTTATCCGAAATAATCCAATCGCTAGCATGATAAATTCACACATCTCTTTATTTACGCAGTTAATTTATTATTTAAAAGTGTCATTTTGAAAGAGATAATAATTAAAAATACTATTTTGAGAAGGAATCCGTGACAATCATCTTAATGAGAAAGGAGACCATAAAACACATAAATGAATGATTAAAACCCTATTCTTAAAAGAGCGTGGTGCTACTCAATATTTGAATAAATGAATTTCACCACACACACATGCCTAGTTATGTGTATTCGGACTTCAAATTAAAAATAAATGAATTATAAGTACAGGAGTTTTTTGAAAGGTTAAATCGACAGTTCATTAATATCTTAGAAACTTGTACATTTCCAGCAGAAAAGCAATTTATAAATGTATCCCTTTTTGTTAATAAATCATCGATAATTATATCAAATTTGATCGTATGTGTTAAAGAATTTCTTCATTTCAAAATGAAACATGAAATTTTTTATTTATCTCAGAAAGTGAATGCTTCGGAAATCAACTAGCGTAATTTCTTACACTGATTCAGGAAAATAATATAAAATATAACTATATTTGTATTTTACTCTATCCGAGGCGTATTTGTGTTTTAGATAACAGTTCAGCGAGTAGAGTGTTGGACATTAAAGATTAAACTAAATATTGTAGATTCGGTATTGGATTCAAAATAGTCTCCCTTTAATGTAACGATTGCTTATGAATTTAGTTTGGGTTACCCATAGACAACAAATATCATAGTAAATACAACGAAGGGCAAAGAACATTGACGGTTTTTAATAGTGACTACATCCTTTCCTCACTTGGCCAGTACTGATGTTGAGTGATCGTTAGAGGGTGCTTCTTCTACTTGGGACAATCAGCTTCAGTTATTATGATAAGAGTGGCTGCAAATGTTTTATAATTCTTTAACTATTTATGTGATGATTTTTTGCACTTAAACCGTATTTAACTACCTGTTAGATCTTTACAATACCCTTTTATAAGCTTCACTTGTATGTAACGGAATTTTTGAACTCCATTTTTACCCACTTTAAAAGGTCAGATTAATTCGAAATTTTGCTCACTTGTCAAGGACCGATGACAATACAATAATTTAATAATTTTGTTCCATTGCTGATCAGGATTAACGATTTCCCATTTTTAGATCCCATCTCGCATCTGACGACTAATTTCAGATCCCATTTCTAGATTTGGCCATTAAAAAATAAAGTTACAACTCAGTTAGATCAACTATAAAAGGGTTACAACTTAGTTCGGGTGTTTTCTAGTTTTTTTAAACTGTAATTTATTTGTGTATTCTGTTTGGTTTTTTAAATAATAAAAAAGGTATTTCTCATTTATAATTTGAGAAAAAAATTTCATTCAACGGTTCAAAATTAACGTTAGCTTACAGCAGTGGTCCACAACCCCCGGGCCACGGATCAGCACCGGTCCAGGGACCAAATAGCACCTGGCCGACCAGGAAACTTTAAATTATTTCTATTTTGCTTACTGTGGTGTATTTCTCTTGGGTTTATACTACTTTCCATGGCAATCACTTTATATTCATTTTTTTGGTGTAACTATTTTCTTCCGAAGGCGTATTTTAATACAATTAAATTAAAATTAGGAAATCAAAACAATCTAAAATGTAGACTTACTTCAACGTATCACCCTCAGAGGGTCGCTGTAAAATTTTCAAACGTTTACCGGCTCACGGCGATAAAAAGGTTGAGAAGCAGTGGTTTATACAGCCGGGGTGGGCATTAAATCGATCGCGATCGACCGGTGGAGCGCCAAGACATTTTGGGGAAACCGCCTTCACATAAGATCTTAGACGTGCATTCTAAAAGAAACACAGGTGGTTACAAAATACTGGAAACACCCGTGAATAAAAGTGATATATATTTTGAATGCACTTCGTAAGCATTAAAGTATAATAATAGCTATCAGATTTTTTTTTACAAAATAAATGTAGATATTCTGGTAGTATTCGGTAGCTTTATTGAAGTTCAGTAAGCCTTGGATTTTTTTCAAAATCATAAAATGTTGGATCTCTCAGATTTTCCAAGAAGTCAAATTGTGGGAGCCCGTCTAGCTGGAGCAAGTGTGACCGAAACATCCCAGTTTGTAGAGGTTTCTTGAGGTACGGTGTCTAAAGTCATGGCTGTTTACACATTGCAAGACAAGCTTGGAAAAGCAAAATAGTGGAAAGAGAAATGTGTTAATTATTCTCTTTATCTCTCTTGAACCACAAAGTTTTTCTCCTTCAAAAGGACACAATTTTAAAAGAATAACTTTTGGAATCTAATGGACGAAGTAAAGCATCCTAATTTTAAAAAAAGATGATATTCATTTAAGATCGTTCTTTAGCTCAACCTAACTGTGTGAATCGATATTTTCAACGATGGATATAATTAAAACAACTTATCATTCCCGTTTCACAGACGACCACTTAGAATCCTTGCAAGATTAACTGTAAGTAATTATATACCGAGATATTCAAGATTGGTATGGATAATTTGCAGACTAAATCTTTTGCTGAGACTTTAACTACGAGAACTAACTTTAAATGAAAAGATTTATTTTTTGATGTATTTTGAATTGTTTGAAAATAAATGTATCATTTTTTTTTTAAATCTGGGAGTTTCTTTATGTGTTTGTATTTTGCGTTTTTTTTTTTATTGTTCTTCTGTAGGAAGTACATATTCTGTATTTATTTTATTGTTATAATATAAATGTTATTGAGGGTTTTTTTTTTTTTTGCTTATCACACCTACGCCACAGAGTGGACCGCAACAACTTGAAGAAATTAGAAGTAGACCGTCTCATGTAAAAGTCTGCCCACCCCTGGTTTACAGAATCGAATGAAAACAACGTTGAACTGGAACATTTAGTATTCTCTATCAGAGAATGCATACTATTAAATCAATCAACCATCAATATTATAACGAATCTTCATCATTTTGGTGGTATTTCCTTATTGCATAATTCGTTATAAAATTAAAATCTTTCTTAAAACAGTTTTGTATTAGTTCGTCGTATTTAAAAATAATACAACGAAATACTGAAGAACTGAATTTCGGAGAATTCTTTCTCTCTTGTATTTGCTGTAAGTTGGACAAGAAGTTGTAGTTATTCAGGGAAGAGGAATCTCAAACAACAAAGCTACTTTTTCGGAAATTTTTTTAATAAATAAGTCTTTTTTTAATTATTTTATACTCTAATTATGTGATATCTGTGAATGAAAGTTTTTCATAATTCCAGAAAGACTTTTATGAACTCATTAGATGCAGCCAGTTTGTTTCAGAGGAAATCAAACTGTCTTAAAATAAGTTCTTATCAAAAATTACTCTCTAAATTAAAAGAAATAAAAAGAAAAAACTTAATAATACGCTCATAAAATGTCTCTTTTGTGTTTCATTTCGACATAACACTTTCTCTTTTAAAAGAAAAAGTAGTGTGAAATTTAAGAGTTTTCGCTTGCATGTTTTCATCGGAACATTAGATTTTATCTTCCATATGAAGAAAAGAGTAATTTAATTTTTACACCACAGAATGATTAATCGTAGTAAAATCATGAAGTGTGGATGAAACATAATTCATCTTCTAAAAAAATAAAGAAGGGAGTTGATTATATTTGTGATTATGACCTTACTTGTAGCAAGAAATGTCAGTGTTGATGGAATTATCTAGCAACATCAACATTAATTTCAAACATCCTAAATGTAAATATTTACTTAATCTTTAGTTGTTTACATTTATTATATATAAATAGAAAGAAGATGATTTATGGTACGATTATTAAATTACAAGCATTGAATTATGTAATTTTAACTGGAACACAAACTAGGAAGAAAAAAAAAGTTCGTGATTAAAATCAATTCATATTCAAGTAAGGTCAGCAGAAATAGTCTATAACGATATTATGATTTTATCACTACCCACCTTTAACTACCGACTGGGTGGAGTGATTGGTTTGACGCTGGCCTTCTGAACCTAAGGTTGCGGGTTCGACCCCGGGCCAAGTCGGTGGATTTTCATGATGCAGAAAATCGACAGCAGCCATGTCGTATGATTATACGGTATGCAAAAGATCCATAGAGTATCTGTTTGGCTTGGGTGCTCTAGGCAAAATTAAATCCTAGTACAAGTTCGCATCGTCAGAGCTCATGTGCCTCCCTCTGTGGAGGAAACTGGGCGCCAAAATTACCTGCGGTGATTGGTATCCGCTTGTATGGTGCCGCACTAAAAAGAGGTACCAGATCCCGGGGAATGTACTAGATTTGCAATGGTAGAACACCAATCTGCAGCCCATTAGAAATAAAAAAAAACCTTTAGCTTAATCATGTAGAATAAGAGTGTCAAACTCAAAGGCTAACTTAGGCCAAACAAACAAGGTTTAACTCTAGGTGGGCCGGAAAAAAAATCAATATTCATGCAAATGTAAATTTGTTTCGAATAATACATTATAATAAACAAAAATAAAGAATTACATTACCCCGACTTACGCGAACCAGGAGTTACGCGATTTTCAAATCTCGTCGATTCGTCTTTTGTTTGAGAAAAGAAATTGATAAACTTGGTGAAACTGGAAATGTGATTGAAGAAGTTGCCGATCTCGCCAGGCAAATAAATTCAGTAGTGGATAGCGATGACGTTCAAGAACTGCTGGATTCCCACAATCAAGAGCCGATAATTGATGAGCAAGAGCAAGACATTGAAGAACTTGAGTCTTTAGACCCTGTTCAGTCAGAAAATCGAATGACAGCTGGGAATTTGAAAAAAGGCCTCAATTTATTCGAAAGAGAGTGACAAATTTTAGAAAATATACATTCCAACGATGAGCGCAATTTTTCAACAAAACAAGAAACAAAACAATTATTAGCATGCTACGAGGAAATTTTACGGTAGAAGAAAAATCTTTGAGCCTGCGCACCACTTTGTTAGATTTTATGAAACCTTCTACGTCAAAATAACTTCGGATTGTAATTTTGTGTATTTGTGTTATCTAAAATTTTATTAAGCACTTCTTTTTTCAGAAGTATTGTTTTATTTCGCGTCTCCAGTCCCAAATAAAAATAATTTATATGTATTTATACGAGAAATCATAACCCCGACTTTCACGAATTCGACTTACGCGGTTATCACTCGGTCCCACTTATCGCTTAAGTTCGGGGTATTACTGTATATTATTGTGTGCCGATATACTGGCTGGGCCGCAAAAATGTTCGATGTGAGCAGCGAGTTAGACACCCCTGATGTAGAATAAAGAAATGTATAATAATTGCATTACTTATCAACAGTTCAAGGAATACCTTTGAAACTAGTTGCAATAAATGAATAGATTTTTAAAACATTTTTTAATTAAAAAAGGCAAGTTATTACTTATATATTAAACTAGAATTTACGATCATTTTCTAGTTAATGTACTGAGGTAGTAATATGTATTACAGAGAAACTTTAATGTGAGTATACAGATTTAATATATTTTCTTCATCATGTTATGGAGAAACTTATATCTATGGCATAAATGCAAAATTTTAGGTTGCATCCTACAAAAACAGAATAATTTACGAGAATTTTTTAAACATGAAATTAACTTTAAAGCCATTTTAAGAAGCTCATATTCCTAACTAGTTTTAAGAAAACGTTTCTGACTTTGTATGCATTTCACAATTTTAAACCAATTATGGACAGCCACTTTTACATGTTTCTTCCCTTTCTTGAAAAGAAACGTTATATATATATATATATATATTTATTTTGAAATATAAATTTTAACATATATAATAAAGAAGACTTTTACTTTATTATGTGCAAATTATTATTCGACTCGTTTAAAAAGTTATTAACTGAAGCAAAACTAAATTTTTTTTATCAATTTATGATAATTACAAATTGAATTTAAAATAGAGCTGAATGATATTGGAAGCCTTACTCTCAGAATTATAAGTGCTGTGAGTGGTTAATAATTCTTATGATACAGTCTGGATTGGATATTGATTTATTCTCTTTCGTGATTATTCGCTTAGCTCGAAATTGATTTGATTTCTAAAGGTAATTTAAAATATTCTTCTTGTTTTTATCTTTCGGAGGTCAGATTTATCAAGTTTATATGAGAATATTATTTGCTCCTTTTTCATATCAAATTAACCTCTTCACAAAATAGATTTAATTTATTTTTTTTTTTGCGATTTCTTTTAATACAATAACCAAATTTAAGTTATACAAGAGCAAAAAAAGTTATTGTAATAATAAAAGTCTTGATTCTTTTAAAGAATGAAACTGAAATGTCTTTTGAGATCAAATATTTCTGGCACAAACATATTGAGAAGAAAAATATTAAAAAAATGATTAAATGGGAAATGTGCTTGTTTTATAATAAATTATACGTCAAATATCAAAGAAATTTCAGCATTCCCAAAGGACATCAAAATGCATTAAATCTTATCTTTCAAATTGTAAAATTTGCATATATTTGCAAATATTAAAAAATGATGAAACTGGAAATGTGCTTGTTTTATAATAAATTACACGAGCCAAATTTTTTTGAGGGAAAAAAGCTCAACATTTCCAAAGGACATTAAAACGCATTAAATCTTATCTTTCAATAGTAAAATTTGCATATACATTGCTTATTTGCTTGGACCCCATTAAGCAGCATTTTATTCTTAATGAATTGAATCAATTTAGTAATTCAAAATACTCAAATACTTCATTACTCAAAGCATGAAAAAACTTTCTTGCATTTAAAATTATCATATCCTCCCAGTTCACACACGCTAATATTATAGGATGAGGGTACACACAAGTTCTGCATCGAATTGGGATATTTCAGGAGAATATTGAGACAACTAAGAGAGTGCTGCACATAGGGGTGGGGGAGATGAAGGCTTCTTTTAAGTGTCACCTATTGGCCTCTTTTATTAGCGTCGCAGAGCTGTTTTCTTTTCTTCTTTTTCTTTTGCAGCTGACCTTCCGCTCGGCAGGTGCGGCCAAACATTCTTTTCCCTTTTATCTTTTTTATTTTATTTTATTTTCGGGAAAAAGCTGTGCGAGTTGTTTGTGGCGTCGATGGTGATTTGCGGTTTCTTGAGCCCACGCTGAATGCACTATTTTATCTTCTTTTCCTTCGGTCTCAATCAAGCGTGTAGTAATTAAAAGTGATGTGTACATGCTTTCGTGTCATGTCACCGTTTCCAGTTTGAAATGGATGGGGTCTTATTTAGCCCGGAGAGAACACAGTTTCTATAAAAATGTCTTTTTCCCCCTTCCTTTTTTTGAGTTAGAATATTTCGTGCAATAAATTTCAGATTTCTCAAACAAATTTTGGTGAACAGCAGATTTGCAAATTATTTTCACAAATTAGCAAATAAAAATGTTTTTTTCTCGTTTAGTTTTTGAATAAATGTAATAACTTTTCTCATAAAAAGTTTTAGCCCTATAAAAGGGTGTAAAATCATTAATCTATTTTTAATAATCGTCTTGATCAACTAGAGAAAGAGGAAAAGAATTTATGGATTTTATGTTAGTCAACATTGTTCTTCAAATCTAGCTCTAAGTATTTGCACAAATGTCTTGCTTTATACTCGAAAAGAGTACAAAATAAAGAATCTTTATTGCACAAAATTTTTTTCTTAATTTATACATATTTTCAAAGATTTTAAAACTGAAAAGAGAAATATTAAAAATGAATTTGAAGAGAGCAAAGAGAGAGGCAGTGAAATAAAAAAAATTCCATTCATCTCCCCCTCTTTTCGTATTTATTTAAGAATAACGAAAACAAGTACAGTAGTTTATATTCCAGAAGGACCAATCTCTCTCTCTCTCACACACACATACACAGAGAGAGAGAGAGAGCACCATTGGATTGAGACTGTCATTTTTCACCTTATATTACACAACAGGACTGAAATGAAGAACATTTCTTTAGATCTAAAAATAATACCTATGTAATTTCCTTAACAAATAGTTTTCTTTTATAAATCTGCTTTTCTGAATCAATTATTTTAATAATTTTACTAGCGTAATGTAACTCAATATTTCTTTAATATATTTAAATGTCTAATATCACTTTATTTTAAACTGTTCTTCTAGCTCCAGACTTATTCAAGGAGCATTTAGAAGAATAAAACAGTTCTTTTAAAAGACAAATGAATTTTACTATGCTTTTTCAAACTGAGAAATAAAATATTTATGATGCAAATTGTATAATTATCTTAAAAATCTGAAGCCCTGTGAATATTTGTATTCTAAATTAAATCCAACATGATTGTTTTGGGTTATTTCTTAGTGCAAATTACAACATTGATATCATCTTTTAACCGCTTTCAAGAAAGACATCAAATACTAAGATGGAAAATGCATTTCACTTTTTGGTTCTTTTCACGTTTACATTAAAATGAATATGGGCTTTAAAAGAAGTAGGTTTGATAAAAATATAATATAATGACATTTACAAAATGAAACAACTAAAAATGAGAACGAATTTCTTGGAAATTTCAGTAAAAACAAACAAACAATTCTTTTCAATTAGTAATTTATATGTGTTTGGATTTTTAAAAAATAATGTAAATGAGCCTGTGTATAAATATCATAAAAATTGAGTTTATATGATATTAGTTACGAGTTTATATCCTTTTGCTTAACATTAGGTGAATGCAGTCTTAACAATTCGTTTATTATTAAAAACTGACCAGCAGCCGGAATGATTCAAAAAACAGCTTTTATGTAAAACACCACAATCAAATTTTTACCAACATTACATTGTCAAAATGTTGATTTTGAATTAAATTTGTTTTATTTAATTAATATCGCGAACCCTACATATATTGATTATTAACGAACCATCTCTCTTTTAATTTCAAAACATAGAAAAATGATGAACCGTTCGAATTAGACATTTTCAAATGCATAATCGATTTAAAATGTAAAATAAGCAAATTATTGGAATGTTAGCATTTATTTTTATAATAATGATCTTAGGAGTTATTATTATGTGATATTCTGATAGTCATATTAACGATTTGAAGTTTTTTTGAATAGAGTATTTGATAAATTAAATTAAATTACTTAAATATTTAAGAAGTTAAATTATATAGATTGTATTAAAATTTAATTATGAAATGTTTTATCAAAGCATTTTAAGAACAATATAAACACTATTAATAACAATTTTGTGAAACCTTTCGAAATTTTTAAAAAAGGAAAAAAATTTATCTGAACAAGAATATCTGACAAGGAAACCTCTAGGTAAAAAACGTTATTAATTTTTCTATGTAACATAGCGTGGACATACATTATACATTATCATACACAACATATGAAGCTACTTCCTTTGGATTCTTTCATGGTTTCCTTAATAAAAAATAAGTAATAAAATTAATTAAAGTAGCAAAAATATAAAATCACTATGATTTTTCAGAGTTTATTTTGAAGCAGGAAAAGTAGCCCTTCTATTTTCAACTGTATAAAATAGCATTCGATTCTGGATAAATGCTAAAATTTATGAAAAAATTATTTTTATTCAAACTTTTTGATAATGTATATAATATCTTGTACAGTAAGATAGTTTTTAAAAAATTCTTTTTTATTCGCGAAACTGTTGACAGCTACAAATTAAGTGAAATAATTGAGTTATAAGGTATTAATGTTTTTGACAAAGCCGTGATGGAGAAGCAGCGATGTAAATTATAGTTTAAAGTAAGATTCCTCGCAGATTTCGATATTTTTGCTTCAACATATTACGATAAAATAGATAACGGAAAAAATTAATATATTTTCTAGAAACATAAACTGAATCAGATAGTTTCACTTGAGTTTTATTGTGTATAACTATTCATATTGACGATCAATGAGCAAGAGCTTAATTTAAAAATATACGGCTTGAAGAGCGTTAAGTTTAATAGAAATAATATATTCAGCTACACACACTCACACTCACACAAATATTTCTGAAAGGTATGATTACGAGATTTGTCAAAAATGCTTCTCTAAGCAAAATTTTAAAAGAAAATCTGAAAATACATATTTTTTTAAAACGATTAAAAGTTTACAATACACTAAAATCAATACTGAACAACTACTGATAAATTTATAAGAATGAAAGGAAAAAAAAATCGGAGTTTTTGGGGGAGGGGGGGGAGGATTAAAATAAAGGATATTATATTTCTATATCTAGCACATCAGTAAGGGGTACATTAATAAAAAGTATTTAATATTTACTATGAATAAAACTTAACTGAAAGCTTCAAATACCAAATTTAATGTTTGAAAAAAAATATCTTAACGCTCTTATTTTTTTTCACAAATTTATGCATAAAAATAAGTTGTTCGTCAGCTATTTAACACAGACATAATCATAAAATCCAATACTAGATGAATATGTGTTTTTAAAGATTCGTAGGCTGATATAGATGGGTACTTTGTTCGAGACAAATTCTCATATACCAATGTTAATATTCTCGCAAGTTATTTGCATTGTGCAAAATATGTTCTTTTAATTTTGGGTTTTATGAAATGTGACTTTGTATCTTTTTCCATATCTACGTAGGTATCATCTGTTATGACAAACTATCCAACATTCTATCTATTATAACTTACATAATCTTGAAAGAAATCAAAACAATGGATATTACTTAGAGCAGGAATGAGCAATTAATTGTTTTGGCTCGAGTGCCACATTGTGGAAACGAAGGATATCTGAGGGCCGTACGTTTTAAAAAGGATCGCATTCATTAACTTTTTATCTTAGTAAAAGTATAAACTATATAGTAAAAATCAATAAATATAAGTTAAATAAAATGCAGGCAGTTTATTCAATTTATTTACTGTGCTAATTTCATATCTATAACTGCAAGCACATTTAATTTTAGAGTAAGGTTAATGAGACAAATGTAGCCCACATATATACCACACTTTTCCACGTTTTTGTTTGAAACCAAAAGTGAAATTACTTGTTTTAATTCTGCTGTCTGCAAGTTAATGTCAGTGAACTTTCTCATTTCGATCTTCCTGCAAAAAAAAAAAAAAATTTGCTTACAAATGTTTGTTGACCCAAACATAGAAAACATTTTCTGATTGCCTTGGCGGGCAACATGTGAACCACGGGCCACTATTATCCCCCTCCTGACTTGAGGATAAGAATTTATGAGTATATTAATTTTTTAAGACAAACATTATGACTTCAATTCTTTCATACAAATACTCATTTAACTTTATTTAATAAATAAGAATATAACAAAAAGATCTCTTATATTCTTCTTTTCAATTAAATCTTTTTACTAATATTATTTGTTATTTATATATAAAAAATATTAAAGGAAAAATTTTGCAAAGCAACATATACACTTTAAATTAAGAAACAAATACATTTTTACGATTGCAACTTACTCATGATCATGATTTATGCTCATGAAAGCATGATGTTCCAAAAACGACGCAGTAAGATGGCCTTGCGGAACTTTTAATATGGGATATGATATCTCCTGAGAGCCATGAAGCTCTCGCAACAAACTCCCATGCTGTTATGCGGCTATTTATGAGGCCTTGAAACAATAAATCCCACTATTCCACCAAGACACTTCTTAGTTCCGAAAGTGTCCTGAGAAGGGGCTAGTGAACTGAAATTGCTTCACCAAGAACATTCTAGACATACTCTTCGGGACTCAAGTCTAGATGTTGTTTTGGCCACTCCATCCTCAGTGTTTTGACTGAATTTCAACTCACATCAGTGGAGAGAACGCAGGACTAATGCTATCATGTCCAAGGTTATGTTGTCAGCATCATGCCAAGCGATTTCTTCTATGCCCTGGTTGAGTGAAATGCAGAATATTGGTCTCCCGACATAGAGTACCACCTCATTATTAAGTCTTTGATAAGCTGTATATCTCGAAACTAAGGTACCAGAACTCATTTACAAATTGAGTAGCAATCACTTCCCTATTGCGCCTAATAATTAAGGCGAAATAGCGGTAATCTTGGGATTGTTTGTGGTGGCTCTTGAATCCCCCGTAACTGGTCTCCTGCAATTGGTTCCATAATCTGGAAGCTACATTTCGGGATATATTGAGCCATCCTGCTACTTCCACTTGGAATTGGCTTGCTTTCAGACTCCCAACTGCTCTCCGCCCTAATCCATCATCCAGACGTTGTCTTTACGTCATTGTTTGAAAAAGTTTCAAAATTAAATCTTTAGAAATATGATCAGAACTAAAACTGTACACTTATTAGTTTTCTTTATTTGAAATGAAAGAGATAGATCACACACATAAAGTTGATTGAGTAATTATGAAAAGTAAACTTTATTTGTTGTGTTTACCGATTCGCATTAAAAATGGCAAAGTATTTTTTTTTTGTAAAATAAGCGAAAATGTGTGCGTGTGTGTATGTTCATCAACTTTGGCAAACAAGTGTGTGTGAAAATTATCCCAGTAACTGTTCCCCTCCCCCTTTTTTTTGGCTTATGTAACTTGTAAGTAAAAAAAATTCGACAAATAATATTATGTTAAAATTTTTTTCAAACAATCAATAAATGTTTCGTTAAAAAAATAAGTATTAATACACTCATGTTTTTGTCTTGTAGTCTTTAATATTCCTTAGAAAACACACATGATTAATATTATTATTAAAAAAATTACTAACGTTAAAATCTTTGCAATCCTATCAAAATGTTGGATGATGCAGATAGCACACGTTCTTATTCTTCGGATGCACCGAAAACGGCTTTAAAGAATTATCCATCAACACTTTTGTAAAATTTTAGTACTGGTGCGTACCTTACAATATAAATGCATTAAAGGATTAAACAGTACGTTTTTAAAAAATTTTCTATTTAAATGGATAACAATTGTGGCAGCAAAAATAATGTGCAAACTATATTTACTCTCCGCGCTTTCATTTGAATCATGACAAACCAGTATCAAATGGTTAAAATCTGAAATCTGATTCATTTCAATACTTTGATTTAAAATTATATTCAGCCATCGAACATTAAATACAGTGGTGTACACAAGGGGGAAGGGGGAGTTCAAACCCCTCCCATAAACTATGACATTTTTAGTTTTTTTTAACACCCTTTTATAAGTTTCACTTGTATGCAACGGAATCGTTGAACTCAATTTTTACCCACTTTGAAAGGTCAGATTAATTCAAAAATTTTCTCATTTGTCCAGGACCGATGACAATACAATAATTTAATAACTTTGTTCCATTGTCCTGATCAGGATTAACTACTTCCCATTTTCAGATAGCATCCCACATCTGGTGACTAATTCCAGATCCCATTTCTAGATTTGTCCATTAAAAGATAAAATTAAACTCAGTTAGATCAACTATAAAAGGGTGTTTTTTAGTTTTTTTTCAACTATAATTTATCATTAACATAAGGATTGCACATCGGAACTTTCATCAACGTGTTTTTTTTTAATCCACAAAAGTCGTCTTTGTACGCTACTGATTGAGTGTTATTCTATTTCTCATCTTCAGTAAGTAATTAAACGAGCTTTTCTATTAACAGAGTTCATGCCTTTAATAGCGAACCATACATTTAATGAGAATAAGTATTTAACGCCAAAAATAATTTTTAAAGACGTGATATTTAAAATACTTTCCTTGAGTTGTGAAGAGCCTATCCTCAACACTGCAATGCATTAGCGCTTTGAATAGAATGTGTGCACATGTTAGTTTTCAACTAACACCCAGACGCCCTGACATGAGGTCTTTTGCTTTGTACTTGGTCGACCCTCAAGCTTTTATAATTTCAAAATTATGGTATTCAATTTTTAAAATAAGAAACATCGTTTCTTAACAGTTCGGAAGAAAAGAAACCAGACGCTTTTCGCGAGGTTACTTGGTGAGAAATGGGTTGCCTAGCCTTAAATTCTGTCACCGCTTCTTCAAGACCCTAACTAACCTCCGAAATAAATAATAACAATAAAAAAATTTGAAAACAATTTGCGGCTAAAGAAAACAGCATTAGAATGCTCCGCGCGCAACTTGCGGTAGAATATAGTAACCGTCTACGATCATAGTGTAATTTGTCTTTATTTTGTTTTTCTTCCTAAGAATGAGTGTACGAGGGCTAAAGATGGTAGTTTTATCTTGAACTGCCAGTAAAGCACCTAGTCTCTAATTTACGGTGTTGAGCCTCTAACTACATCGACGCCCTAACATTGAGAGGCCAGACACTACATACCGAAATGGACAGGGTCCCCCATTTTGACATTAATCAGTCTTCAACACCACTCGATTAGACAGAGAAGTGTTAATGTTCTCACGTTCCCGATCATAAAAATAAAGAAGAGTGAAGAAAGCGAAGAAAAGAAAGGAAAGATAAATAGTTCAATAGGCGATTTTATAGGCTGCCAAAGGGTTAAGTAGAGGTTTTCGACTTTGAATTGGACAGCTGCGGCTTTCAATATAAATCGTTAAAGTAGACGGCTATAGTTATGGACAGAGTGAAAAATGAATCCACACAGGTGAGAAAGAAAAATCCAGATAGAATTATGTATAGTTTGTTAAATTTTTTATTGACGACTAACATTAATGAAATAAATTTTTTTCTCTTAATAAGGGGTGAAAATTACATTAGTGATTTGATAAAGAACTTCATTTGTGTTCTCACGTTGTTTTTCTTGTTAAGTAACTTTTATATTGAAGATATAATTATAATATGCTGATTTCTCAAAAATAATGTTATGGAATGGATATAGCCTTTATTTATATAGAATCATTAGTTCTTGCAATTTTTAAAATTCCCGTTTTTAGCAAATAAGTATAATATCAGAGTTATTTTTTGATACGATATTGTAAGAATATTGTTATAAATAAATTTTGTGCGGATTCCAGGGTGAAACAAATTGATAAACGATACGATTTATTTCAATGATTATATATGTGTGGTTTGTTTTATTTAATAGAAAATCTCTCACCTTTTTTAGAAAATATATTTAAATAAATCTACCTGTAATTAAAAAAATGCAAGAAATTTTTTAAATTATACTTTAGTTAGACCAGTTAGACTTTATCTTTCAAAAATTATTTAAAGAAAAAAAATGCACTTAAATATCTAGAGGAGAACCGAAAAACGTTACTTCATGCAAAAGTCAAAGAACATTTATCTTTGCAATTTAATATACATCTTGTTTTGAAACTTTCACAAGGGAAGTAAATAATTTAATTGTGTTTTCTGTCCTTCTAAACTTTTTCCTTTAAAAATCTAGAAAGAAACACCGTACAAAGTAAAATAATGTTTCTGAACATTCCGTGCAGCCGCAATAGTTTTCTCAAAAACGAAGCTTAAAAGAAAAAGAAACCCCTGATTTAATTTTCTTAGGAAATCTTGTAAAGAAGACCTCTCCAAATAAGGCTCCAAGTTAGAAGAACACCTTAAGTAAATGTGTTTCAAGTAATAATATGCGCATCAATTTACTAAATCATATTATTAATAATTTATTTAACAGAAAAAAATCCAGATGAATGATGACATGAATATTATAACATATATGAAAAAAAAAAGAGAAGAATTAATACACGATAAAAAAAGATGAATGCAAAACATGAATAAACATAAAATATTCTACGTTAAAAAGAATTAAAAATACTTTGAAATAAATTCCAATGTACCTTTTCTTTAAGTAAAAATAAATACAGAACTTCGTCTCATTGCGGAATTTTTAATAACGAACACAAAAATTGCTTGCAAAAGTTTGCAGTTATTTCAGAAGGTAAAAATTACTCTAGCAAACAAAAATTACCTAAAACATTTTTTGAATGTTTAAATTTTAGAAGTATTCGAAAAATGGATTATAAAAGGAACAAAAATTCATTCAAAAAGGAAGGAAAAAAATAATTTACTATTAAAAATCAAATTTTTTTGAAGTACGTGCATAAAAATTATTTCAATGTAAAATAATTTGTTTAGTTTATAAAATGTGTGTGAATAGTTCTTTTTTAACAAAAATTTAATAACATAGTATTTTTGTAAACAATTATAAATTATTTTTTAAAATAGATTATAATTCTAGATCTTATTTACTTTTGGTTCTGAATCATTTATCAGAAGGAAAATGATTCTAACTTTCAAGAGATTTATTGAACTATACAGTCAGCGTAATAACATATCACAGTATTTAAAGAAATAAACTTGCTTTATGTACAATGCATAGGAATTATTAAATTATAAAAACATGATAGGAATTTTCTTTATTATCTGGTCCACAGAATAATATGAAATTCTTAATTTATCTTCATTTTACAAAAAACAGTAAAATAAAGCGCAATAAAAATTTATTTGAAAGCAAAGAAATAGTTAATAATATTCTAAAAAAAGGTAATATCAAATTTGCTAATATGTGTACTTATTTAAATAATTCCTATTTCTCGATACCTCATCAAACACATTACAAAAAATAATAAAATTAGACAAAATTTTATAAGGATTAGAGAATTTTTTGTTTTTTGCCATATAAAAACAAAACTATATTTAAAAATAAGTTTTCCTTTCTTAGTTTTCTCATCAGTCTTTTATTTCAGAAAATTGTGTTGAAATTTCATTGCAATATTTTAAAGTAAAATTCCAAAGCAAAAGTCTCTTTTTTTAAAATCGAGGATATTCTGACTTTGTCCGAAATTTGGATTGATTTTAACTTTGAGAAGTCCCTAAATTATGTCAACATTTTCCATATATCTTTTTAAAAAAATCATAATTGCTTTTTACTTCCGACTGATCTTTAGCCTTTCCAATTTCAGAATCAGTCGTTAAAAAAATACCAAGGTTAAAACCATTCCGAGTCGGACTACTTTTGGAAAGAACAAATGCTTCCTATTTGAATACACGAAACCTCTTCTGGTTGGAGCGTAGACATAATGTGAAATAGTATTACTGGTAAAAGAAAAATAAACAAACAGGAAAAAATCCATCACTTCTCATCTCCGACGATCTAATTAGCTATCGGAAAGAGTAAGTAGGCACGTGAGCTCGATCCTACCGACCAATCAGCGGTTAGCGAGGGGCATTACCGTTTAAAAGAAGAGGAGGGATGAATCTCTCTCAGGCAGAGTAGTCCCACCTGGTGACATGTCACTATACTTTCGGTCTGACATTCACAGGTAGCATCTCCTTCTGGGAGTCTTCCTGCTCTTTCACCGAGTGCTCTTCAGATGGACACCGATTAACACGTGGAGATGGAATATTTGTTTAAACAGTAGTATTCGATGCGGCGATTTTAATTCCGAATTAATTGGAGGAAATTATTGAATTTTTTTAATCATTGTAAATGGTAAAGAAATACAGTGCTTATTAATGTGATTAGTGTGAAGATATTCTTAGATCATATTATCATATTCTTTTGCTTTAATTTTTCGTTCTCTGAAGTTAAGTACAGGAAATAACAGTTATTAAAAAATTATTTGATAAAAGAATTTGTATTGCATTTTTAAAACTTTTAAAAATAAGATTCAAATACAATGATTTTATTTCCGAATGAGCTAAGAGATTATTTGACGAAATGAAGAATTTTATGAGTAGTTTTATTGAAAGAAAAATAATAATTTTATTTAAATTAAATTAAATTTTTGTTTTCTGAAGATAATTTTCTCTTCCCTTCTTGATTATAATCACTATTATTTTTTGAAAATTTATTCAGCTATTTAAAATAAATGTATCAGTCTCAGTGCAAAGGAAGTAATATGAATACAAATCATATTTAAAAGCTCTTTTACATGCACTATTTTTTTTCTTATTAAAGAAAAATATCTTCTTCGGATGCATGCATTCTCTTCTTTCGACAATCTATGATTGCTTAATGATTTAGGACTTGTATTTAATAGCGGTTACTTGATAAGATTACAAATGTCCACTGGAAATGCAGGCTGAAAATTTGTGTTCGGTGAGAAAGCAATTAATCAGAGACTTAATATGGACGTTTTTTTCATTAAAGACATGATGTACAGTCTTTTGAGATAATTCAGAGGAAGATGTCTTGAACAATGCTAGACAGCAAGAATTGTTATTTTCGTCGCTTTTGCCTCATCATTTACATGTTCTACATATTACATCCAGATGCTAATTTCAGGTAAGTCATTTGAAAACACAAATAATTTATCAACTAGAAAAGGAATGCATTTGCGAATTACAATTTTATTAATGAAAAACTTTCATTTTGATATAAATATTCTTAATTGCGTGTATCAAAATGTAGCTTTGTAGCAACATGTACGTAATGAAAATATTAAGAGATGTTTTCACAGTCTAAATGGTTTCATAAAATATTAAATGTGTGTATGAACGTATACTTTTTTTTAAAAATAATAAATTGTGTATGAAGCACCGTTGCAACTTTAAGATGAACACAACATAAAATTTCTAATGGCATGGCAAATGAAATTGAAGTAAAACATCTAATGGTATGGCCAAATGTAAAATTAAACAGTTTTTAAAACATATTATTTGAAAAAAAAAAGAAAAAATTAAGAATTTTATGTATAAAAATGAATTTCTTTGATATAATATTAACAAACTAAAATTTTTTGAAAATTGTTCTTCATGCTTAAAAATATTCTAACATATTTATTTAGTTCTACTTTGTTTAACGTTATATTGTAATAACAAATATAAAAATTTTATACGTTGAGAAAACAATCCTCAAGAAAATAAATGTTTGGTATGTGTGTGGGATTTCAATAATAATTATTTGGAAACATATTAGTATGAAGCAGACTTTTAAAACAGAATAATACGATATTCATCTTCTATTTTTTTAAATATATTTTTACTGTTTTGGATGTTACTGAAGATACTAATTTATTTGGTTTTACCTCTACAAAATTATTCGGAGAAGTAATTATTTCTATTTAAAATAAATTACGTAATATTTAGAACGCTTCATTATTTATCGGTATTTGTATTAAAATTAACATACTAGTCAGAATATCAGCTAACAGTTTTTGCACTTTCTAAGCAATTCTAGAGTTTTTTCATCGTATTCCCTCGGGATTTTTTTTATTCGTCTTTTTTTTTTAAGCATCTCATTCACGTTTCGACCATGTGCAAACTTGAAAAAGATGGAAATGATCTACGAGTGGTTTATGAGATATCTGAAATCTAGATTGCTTTTTCATTCATAAATTATTTTGATGAAGGTATACTTTTTTTTTAGAGCAGGGCAATTTTCAAAGCCTTTATCGTAAAATCTGGTATGTTTAAGTTTACAATTCGCTCACAAATTATTTTTCTTGTTTTTGTTTGTTGTGAAATGATTTTCATGTTTATATTATTTCGCTTTGATTTATGAATGGTTTTAAATCTTTGCTTCTTAAATGTTTTTTTCCTTTTATTTTTCGTAAAATTTGTTTAATGTTGTTAATAAACATGGTAAATTTTTTTTGGTCGAAAGAATATAAAATCTCTGCATGAGGCTATGTTATTACTTAATTAAATGTACAATTTTTTCTCCATCCTAAATTTAAATTATATTTGTAAATTTTTAAATACTAAACCTGAGCTTTTGAGAGAATTGCAGTCACAAGCAATATATTAAAGAACACCATAACTCTCATGTTATTTATAAAAATATTATTTATTGCTTTATCATATTTGAAAAATTATTATGAAGTAATGAGTGTATGTATTACGAAAGAATTAGAAGTAAAAGAGGCAAACGCATAATTTGCAAATGAATTGAAATTTTCCATTTCATTTGTAAAAGATTTGATTTATTTTACATTTTAATGCAAAAACCAAAAAACATCAAGAAATTGAAAGTTTGAATGTGCTTAAAAAATTTTTATGGCATGATAAATCTACTAATTTTTTGTAATTAGTCAATAATGAGGGGGGAAAGTACAATTTCAGAAGTGAGTTTAAAAATTATCATCGTTTTCAATATTTTCAACATAATTATAACAATAGATTATATAATCACAGTTTATTTATGAAAAGATGATTGGAACTTTCAATAATAAAAATGAAAAGTGTAACCTAAATTGCAAAATGATTAAAATCAAGTTGTATAATTATTTAAATGGTTTTGATTCTAAATTTCTTCCTCTCTCATTTATGAGTCAGTAAGATTTTTAAAATTTATTTTATGTGATATAAAAAGGTTCCATAGAAAATATTAAGAAGCCGATATATTTTTTGAAGGAAGGAAACTGAATTGGATACAGAAAATTCAATAAAATTTAAGCTTTAATTAATTCAATCATATAACTGAACTTTTAAAAAGTATGTTTGAACAGGAGATTTGAAATTTTTTAAAATATCTTGTTTTGAATATTTTTTAAGGTACGTTTTTTTTTTAAGGTTTGCCTTTTTGATATCTATGCATATTTGTTTATTTGTTGGTAGAAATACAAGTGCTGTTATTGTAATTATTGTTATTATATATATAATAACAATATTGTACTGAAAAAATCATTATAAAGCAAACTAAAACAATATATCTAAAAGAAAAATACTGAAAGCAAGAAAATAGTAAGATAGTCAAGGAAAAAATAATATAGCCACGTTAACACATAAGTAAACTCTTAAGCTTAGAGTTGATATTTCAAAGTTAAACGACATTTTAAGCCGCTATCCTTATTCATTATTTGCCTTTATTCAGTGGTGTAACGGAGAATACTAGCCCCTCCCCCCGCAAAGTCAGGTTGGTCCAAGTCGTATTTAGTCTCAGTTAGGCTTTGGGCCCCCTAGAATCCTGTCCCCCTTTCGCGATGCGTGGTTTGCGGGGGTGTACGTTACGCCACTCCCTTTATTACTGGGCTGAAATAAAATTTTTAAAAAATGCCATTCGAAATACTGTAAAAAAATAAACCAACTTTTCAATAGTAAACCTAATTTGAAAAAATCTAAATTACCATATCCCCCAATGTTATCAAAAATTAATATGTTTAACCAGTGAAGAAAACTAGCACAAAATAGTCATATTACTGAAATTATGAAAATAATTTATTATAAATATATTTTTAATTGTTATCAGCAACATATGCATTGACAATATTAAATTTAAGTAACTTTTTTAAGAAAAAAGGAGAAAAGAGGGGGGGGGGTAATTAGAAAACATAAAGACAATCAGATTGTTATCAAAACAAATTAAATGGTGGTGGTCTATATGATTAAGTAAAGTAAACATTAAAATGCGCAAATTATATAATAAAACTAAATCATTCAAATTATTAAAAATGGACCTTGTGAAATAGATGATAAAAATTTAATAGAGTTATCATATTCTAAACAATATCTCCAATCATTTTTTAAAATTATTTTTTATCACAATAAATACTAATTAAATAATAATTAGGCAACAAATGGTTAAATACTATACACCTGCATATTGACATGCAACTTATTGTTCCAGAATAGAGAGAATTTCAGTAATATTAAAATAAAAGCATAACTTTTATCATAAATATTGCTTTTTAACTTATGATCCATAATATGCAAAATTGTATCTTGATATTCAGTTTCAAGTTCGTTATTGTTAGTTTAAACAAATTTTAAGAAAATAATAAACAGTATATATATAATCTTAGGTATTTTTTCTTCTTTTTTTATAAAATAAAATAATTAGATCATCAAATATATATATATAGATAAAAATTATTATTGTCAGTATGTTATTTTTCATAAAAATGTAAATACGCAGAAATGATACTTTTTTGTAAATAAATTTGAGTGAGTCGCTGTCAATTTCTGTGAAAGATTACTACTATATACTTACTATTTCATTGCGAATTTTGCTTGATACAATCAGTTTTACCCTAAGACGCCATATGAATTCAAAAAATTATTTCATTCATTATTACGTGATGATAAGGATTAAACTCTCATTCACACGAAGACAGAAATTTATAAAGAAGAAACAGGGTGAAAAAAAAAGGGAAAGAGACAAAGATTTTTACGACTCGAATACTAATCACTTTGGATTGCATCTATTATGAATTCATTTTTCAGATTATTATATAAATAAAAAAAATGACTTATAATACCCAGCATCTCAGATCTATGACAAATTTCATACTGTGCAATTCATTTCACACTGGGCATTCTCTTATTTCATTTAAATTGATATATTTCTAGTTACAAAGAATGAATTAAAAAAAGATTTAGTTGTGTCTCGAAATCATTCTTTTCAAGGTTTTTCGATTCGGAAGAAAACAAAGAGTTTTGCAAAATTATTCGTTTAGATATGTATATGTTTAAATATCAATGAGAAATTTTGATTATTTACAAACATTATTCAAAATTTCAATGTTTGAAAAATTTATTCGTAAATTTTTTTTGTTGTGCTAATTATAACAAAAATGTCAAAGAATGTATCCCACTAAATCGACATATAAACTGAATAAAGCTAGACTCCTGAAAATGACGCGTTTTACGGATTCTTAAGCCCAGTTTTTACTGCATAGCTACAGATTAATCTCTATCAAGCACTTTTAATACATTTAAAAGGAAATTAAATCTACATTAAGCAACAACAAAAGAGAAAAGAAAATATCTTTGTGTTTCAAAAGAGAAAGAGTAATACAAATATTTATTAAGTTGCAAGATGTGTTAGATAAAAATAAGGTTTTCTCCCAATATACCATGCAGAAAAGAAATTTCCCGGATTTTCCGAAATTTAAAAAAAAAAATTTACTTGTGACATTCAATTAGTCTATGTTGTATTTATTATCCATTTAACTGGCTCCTTATTTGAAATAGTGGCCCACTTCATATTTGTCGTGACATATCTGTCATTTATACTCCCCCCTCTCGCTTTTGATTAAACTTATATTTTATTGAGTGCTGCACTTACTGTTGTGAAGACTTAATTGCTGTTTTGTTTTACAAATGCAGAACAATAAAACTATTTCTTTTCAATTACTGTTATTTAAAGCATGAAGGAGTTTCATAGAGTGATTTAGTAATGCCGGAACAAAAATTACTCTTAGGATTTGTTCCTTGGTTCAAATTGGTATAAAAACGTCTCAGATTGATTGATTGATTGATTTTGTGGTTTATTGGCGCAAGAGCCGATTTCGGCTATACTGCGCCAAACATTTGTTTTAATATCTGTGGTCTAGACGGGAAGAGAAAGAAAGAATGAATTGAATGACAAGAAAGAGGGTCGAAAATAGAGAAGGATCACTAGGGTACCCCGGGTTCGTGAAGCCCGTGTTTACCAAAGACAGTAAACCCCGTGGGAAAAGGAAAAGATCACTAGGGCACCTCGGGATTGTGACACCCGTACTCACCTAAAGAAGGTGAGCCCCCTGAGGGTTAAAAACGTCTCAGACAGTGGCGCGGGCACAGAAATTTTTCAAGGGGGGTCCAGGGTCTAAAGTCCACCATTCACGTATCATACCCCAATACGCCATCCAACATATTCCCTTGATTTTGTCGATTTTCGGGAACAAAAATAGTAAAAAATTAAGTATTGAATACATAATTAGCTTTAATTGATAAAATTAATTATTAATAACAAATACTTACCGTAAAATCCAGCGTACAACGCGCACCGACGCATAACGCTCACCTATACTTTCTAGCAGCAATTTTTAATTTTTAAGTATATTCGCCGCATAACGTGCACCCCCTTTTTTACGCATAAACCTGAAATGTATGCATGTAATACTCTTATGTTTTGAAGTCATTTATTTGAGGTATTTTCTTAGGCGTTTTAAAAAATAGTACACTTCTAGAATTACAACCTTTTAAGTTCATAAGGTCTGTCATTTCTTCCAAATAACCACGATTTTGAAGTATGTAGAAGTCTAATTTATATATTTTATGCTCATTTCTTTATTTACTTTAAAGCTATCATTTTAATACTCGGCGTATAATGCGCAACCGTAAATTTCGATCTCATTTTTGGTGTTAAAAATGTGCTTTATACGCCAGATTTTACACGGTACTTAAATTTTATGTACTGTGTATATAGCATTATAATCAATCGGGGGGGGGGGGGAATCAAGGGCTATTGGGGGAGGACCCCCTCTCTCCTTGTGTGCGCCACTGGTTCAGAATATTGAAATATTTCTAAATTATACCGGAAAAATTCTGAAAAAATTTAAATGCCTTACAGACAAATTTGATTTATAATAAATTTTCTGAAATAGAAATAATTTTGGACACTACACTTTTAGTAATAATCAAGTGTACAATTGCCTTAGGATCATAACTAAAGAGGTATAATTGGAAAGATTTGAACCACTGATAGAAAAATAATTCATAATTGTTCCTTTTGAAAAAAAATAGTGCTACAATTATAAATATGAATGCAATGTTGTTGTTTTAGAGGGTTTTTTTCCCCGCATAAAAGCAGTTCTTACTGCATTTTATGAAATTCATCTTAAACTGTGATTCCATTATCCGAATAAGAATCGGCTTTTGATTGAGGAGGCAGGAGGCATCTGTAATCTAAAATTTAAGAGATGAATAATAATAATTATAATAATTATATATAATATATGAAAAAAGAAGAAAACATTTGATGTACTTCAAGTTTCTTAACCTTTCTTAACTTAAATCTTAAATTTAAATCTAATTTCAATAAAGTTTGAAAATTGCGAAATTGAAATAATGTATTAAAATATTTTATTTTCTATTTTTACTTCCTTTTTATGATTTTGAATTCGTTCATCTTGTGTCAAAAAATCCGAACCTACTTCAAAATTCAAGTAAAATTATTGTTTGGCATGTCTGAAGCGCATTACTGATCTAAATTGTTTTTTAATCAGCTTTAAAATACATTGCTGATGCTACAGATACAAAAAATGCTCACAAATAAATTTCTTAAATGTGACATAAAATTTTATTCTTAAAGCAATTTATTATGTTTTATAATGCATAAAATTATCCAAAAATTATATCCGAATTGAACTGTGTAATAAATATTATTAAAATAAAATTGATATAATTAAATTGCCTATTATATTATAATATATAGAATTAAGTGGTGTAAATATTACAAATAAAAATTAATAATTTAATTAATAATGTAATTACATATAATTACAATCATTATATCAATTATTGTTATTTATTAAATTTGTTCTCTTCCTTATGATGATAATTTTTCGGCAACGTCCCTGTACTTGCGTGTGATTTTTAATCAAAAGTAATACGTAATTAACATCCATTATAAGTGTTTTTATTCCTTATTAGCTACCCACATGTTTTATAGCTTAATATTTTCTTAAATTAATCTCGAATCCTTTCAAATGTTCTGAGATGACTGGCTAAAAAATAGAACTGATTTAGCCTTCATCTACATATTTAAATTTAAAGATCATTACTAATTAAGTATACTTTTTTTAAAGGTTTTTTATAGATATATTTAGTTCTAACTCAGAGTTTTTAATATCTCAGTGCATATTTTTTTTATAAGACACGGAACGATCTATTTAAAAGAAATAAGTATTTTTTATGATGGAAAAAAAGAAAGGAAGAAAGAAAGGGAACATAATTCATCGGATGCTATAATCTGTTCACTTCTTTGACAAGAAATTT
This sequence comes from Trichonephila clavata, assembly GCA_019973975.1. NCBI lineage: Eukaryota > Metazoa > Arthropoda > Arachnida > Araneae > Nephilidae > Trichonephila > Trichonephila clavata. The sequence goes on along the minus strand of BMAO01025502.1, from coordinate 76,529 downwards.
GAAGCTTTTGCTGCATTATCTTTAAGCTAATTTTAATCACTAAAAATAATGATTAGTGATAAAAGGAAAGTTAATCTTTTGTAATGAAAATCGTAGAATTGTAACCAGGATGCACTTAGAAGCCTTAAAATATATCAAAGAATCATTGTTTGATTTAAAAAAGAATGTATAGTTACGTGACTTAAAAAAAAAATGTTACAAATTGTTGAAACTTTACTAAAAAACAAATAAAAGTAAATTTTATTTGAAAATCTGTGTGTGTGAACTTTTGTTTCATTAAATCAATAGCAGTGTGATAAAGATTATTATTAATTTTTCTTTTATATCTTCGTTATACTGATATTAAAATTAGTGCGATTGCGAAAGCGTTTTTTTTCTTTCTTTTCTTTTCCAGGAACATAAATTGATTTTAAGTTCTTAGAAAATTCTGATTTTATTTACTCGAAAATCAACCGTGATATTTTAAAGTCATCGTCAGTTATTGAAAGAGACTTGGTACAAAATACTCAGCAAAAAATGTTGTGAGATGGAGCCCAACTGGAAATTATATTCATGCCGATTTGTTAACTGCTTGTGACAAATAAAAAAAATACTGTTTTTTTTTTAAAAACGCTTCAGAGAAGAAATTTTTACTATCAAAGGAGTGATTCTCTTTTAAATATTGTTCACACCAATTCATTTTATAAATATAAATGCGGAGTATATTTTATGGTAAATGGCTATTGTGTGTGTGTGTGTGAATTTTAAAAACAAACTAAATTAGTTAAGTATATTTACTATTCATTTCACGAATATTACATGAAACTTGCAACGCAATTTAAAACTTTTCTTTTAAGCGCAAGCTAAGGATATTTGAACTTTTTTTTTATCTTTCCTATTTCTGCATTTTAAGATTTTGAATTACTTCTTAGTATCGGAAGTATGATCTTAAAAAAAGCTTCGTGACATTTTAAAAGGGGAGTAACAAAATTTTCAAAATCTATTTTTACAAGCAGTGCGGACAGATCGTAGCGCAATAAACACATGTTAGTACTAGCCCACCCGTGAAGTAGACGAAGAAAATATACGTAGAATTCTGCTCCTTCCCTCCTCTTCCCCTATATTCTGTCTGCGTTTTTTTCCCCACTCATGTCTTATTTTTATTTTCTTTTTCTGCCGTGTTTTTGTTTCTTTGATGCTTTTCGGACTGAGATCGTAAAAGTCAGGTGAAATAAGTTACGGGCTTAGGGCATGAAAGCGAGTCGAGAATGGATACAGAGTTAAAAGGCGCAATTTCCTTTAGCGATTGGCTTGAGTCCTGCTTGCTGTGTGAGAACTCATTGTGATTTCGAGCTAAAAAATTTGTAACCGGATTAATTAGTTGTTTTATTTCCTTTTAAACGTATCTTTTAAACTTCTATCTTTTTAGAATTATTTTTCATTTTCTAAGTACAAAATTTGTTTCATTTTTACTATAAAAATGAATCTTTGGTTATTTGTGAATTTTGATGTATTCATAATAGCAGTTTTAAAAGCAATTCAATTTCATAATAAGAAGAAAAAAGACTGAACTGATGCTAAAGACCTAACAAAAAGGATTTATTCAGCTCTTCGAGTATTCATTATTAATATATTATTTCATTTTTCAGTTAATCTGATATATTGCTGAGAAATATGTTCTCACACCCATACGATAACTGTTTAGCGTCCCCCCTCCTCCATGGATCTATCTTATGAAGCTAAAAAAGTACTTCATATCATAATTCACGTAAAGATCGTAACACACACACACACACAACACACACATGCGGGCTTACATACGTTTAAAAAAACTCTTTAATAAGATCCTTGCATTCAAAAATATTTTGAATTTGTAAACATATAAAATAATCTAATATTTCTGTTATTCTTGTATTTTTATATGAATTTCATACAAATTCATCAAAATACTAGCGGCGTCACTTTGAAGACAAAACTTCTTCAAAGTATCTGAAAAGTTGGAACAAATCCTTATAAATATACTCATACTGATCTGTGTAGCAAATTAACTGAAGATTCTATTCTCCCTCTCATATGTATATTGAGAGAGAAAGTATATTTGTTCGGCAGGAAGCGTTTGCGATCCTGATTTGTTATTTTTTTTTATTCACATTTTATTTTAAAAAGCGAGTAATATTAATTCTACAATATATAACGCACATTGAAGTCAGTCATAAATTCCTTAAACAATAATTGGTAAAAATTTTTGATGATAAAAGAATAAAATAATGTAACTTAACATTTTTCACGTTTTAAAATCTTTAAAACTTTTTTATATTGCTAATAAAAATACTAATGCTTAATACATTCAATAAATCTAAATAATAATTTACTTCTGAGACTGGAAGGATGATTATCAAAGTAAAACAAAAATAGGGGAAATATTCTTTTTATCCGTTCAAACTTTTTTTATTTAATTTAATAACACGCAAAGCAGTTCAAATTTAATTGGCATATATTTTATGACATTTTTACTAAAACAATGAAAACTGTTGGTATATGTGTATTATTATACATTGACTTACTACGAATTAGTCGAATAATTATTATATTTCCTTCTCTTTCAGTTATCTATCAAAAAATTCTCTTTGTTTCATGTTGTCTTGTATTATTAAGTAAAGACACAACTGATAGTAATATTTGTTTTTTTACTCATTTTAAGCTAACATTCTAAGGAACTTGAATCTTTAATCATAGAGAACAATTTGTATTATTGATTAAAACATTTCATGACTATTTTTTCATGTAATTCACTACGTATTCACATTGTAAGTATAAAAAAAAGGGAAGTATTACTAAATAACTGGTGGAAACAGATGAAATGACAGATATTTCAAAGTAAGAAGTACAAAATATCATTTTGTAGCAGAAAAACTGTTAGATGATTTAAAAACCAAAATATGCTTACCTATAAAAAAAATTCTTCCCCATAAAACTATTCTTACTACATTTGTATAACATACATGAAACTTCATTCTGTTTAATTTGTGTGAAGTTTAACCAGCGTCGGTATGCACATTAGAAATTCTTTTCTCCAACTAAAAAAATAAATTTAGAATAATGCAAAATATGCCAATTCATAAGCAATAAAGCTTTAACAACAAACGATTAAATATCAGCAAAAAATTAAATAATCAGACAAATTATAGTTCGATGTATTATTGAATTAAAGCAGGCGATAATAATATGGAAAAGAATTCTCAACCTAAGCAACATTTATAAATACTATATAATTTAAATAGTTAATTAAAATTAGTTCAAAATAAAGGAAACATAAATAAAACTAAATAGTTTACAATGCGAAACAATTAGTTTTTGTTTTCGTTATATTCAATTATGGCACCTTTATACGAGTAAATAGGGGGAAGAAATATGTTTTAAAATTACGTAAATTAGCAATTGCAGTATTTACAAAAACTTGCTACTTGTGATAAAAAAGTTACTTGTTGTACAGGATTGATTTTTTTACAAACAGACTTATATTCTAGTAATACACAATAAAAAATCTTTTGTGATATGTCATTTACTGCGTTTAATTACTTCGTCATAATTATTGAGATAATTTTTAAAGTTACAAAAGAAGACTGATTGTATAGGTTCTTTCAAAAACACTTTGATTTCGATCGAATTTAAAAAATCATTGTAAAAGATAATATCCATGTAAACGTATTTTTAACATTTCATCTGGATGTCCAGGAGCGTGTGATGATTGATAAAACTGGGCAGATATTTATTAGAGAAACATTAGAGTTATAAATTAGTTGATAAAATCGAAATTTCCGGTTGCTTAAGAAAATTAAAACCTAACTCTGTGAAACTAATTCTTTTCGCTAAAGAAAATCTATTGTCACTGAATTTATAACACGTATGAATTTTGTATGTATATATTGACGTAACGTGTGTGAATTTTTTAGCGACTGCTTTGAGTTGAAACAACTTGCTGAGTTCTGAATTAAATAACCTAACTGTATTATGTTGCTTAAATATATACTATAATTAGTTCTCTACATGATAAAAAAAGATCGATACGAAATAAAATAATTAAAAAAATATTCATCAAACTTAAACAATTCATTTCTTAAAAGTAAATCGGTATACTTTGTTTTGTAGAATAATGCGAAACCAAATTAAAATTATTATTGTAATGGATTTTGGTGTTTATACGATGCGAAAATAATTTTCTTATGTTTTCTAAAAGCCACAAATTTTTTCTTGAACATATTTTTACTTTAAAAATTACTTAATTGTTGCATTTTTCACGAAACATAGATCAATGTCAATTAAAATTGCTGTCTAAGCAACTTAATAACAATATATTAGCACTTCATTTAAATCGTATTGCAGTCATCAATTCACCATAAAAATTGCACATTGTTTAATATTCTATTTATAAATGTTTATTACTCAAGAGAACTTGAAAATTATTTTTACATAGGAAAATTAGAAGGTCACAGATATTTGTGGGATTATTATTTCTTTTTTCACAATCTCACTGCTTTCAAAATGGCGTCATGGTGTAAAATAATTGTTGTCAAATTAATCAACTTCTAAAAAAACCTGGCTCTTACACTATAATTGTAGGCTTTGTAGTGCGAAGACGACCGCCTCCTCAGCGCTATTACTGTCCTGACCTCAAATTTTCTTTCGTTTTGATGGATATTATTACACAGCGGCTTTCTTCTCCCCCTCTCACAGTTTTGGATAGTATTTCTTCCTCATATCAAGACAGTAATCCTTACCTCTCTCGTCTGTGTTTTTAAGAGAAACTAACAAAAGATTGGATGGTCATATAAACAAAACAAAAAAAAAATGAAAAGGAAGAATAAATAGACCGTATATACTGAAAATTAATGCTTTTTGAACGTAACAATTTTTTTCTTATCTTGTTTTTTTTTCAGATACTTGTTTTTTATTTTATGAAAAATTTCACTTGAAGATATATATTTAATTTAGATTCGCAAAGGATTATTTTTTGTAGTAATCCTACTTTAAAATTGGCAAAAGCGGCAACGAATGATAAAAAAACGAATATGTTAAATGTAAGGCTCTTGTATTGGATTGCATGATAATAATACGATAAAATGAATGATTATTTTATTGTTTATTTCACATAGAAAACCTAATTTTTTTTCATTTTATTTATAATATATATATATATATATATATATATATATTTCTAGGAAGAAACTTATGACTTACGACATGAAAAGGAATATCTCGATCATTATTTTTCTTATATTTTCAAGATATTATCCCGTTTTCATTTTTTAGTTTTATTTATTTTTACAATCTGACACGAATCAAAAATTAACATTTAGAATGAAACGCCCCAGGAAATTGAATTGAAGAAGAGTCAGTTAAAATGAGGCAGAGGATAACATTTCTTATTTAGTCCAATTTTTATCATTATAAGGAATTTTTTGTTCTGAATGAATCCCTTGCATTTTTATTTGCCCACCGTCATTGATACTACTTGTGTTATAAATGTTAAACTCCAAAATTGGAGAAATTCGATAACATAATTCATTTTGCATCAGTGTACTTTAATCCAGATTTAAATAATAGCCTTTTAATTCCCTTTAAATTATTGATTAAAAGATTCTCCGAAGTGACTTTTATGAATTACAATTTTGAGAAATATTCGTTAATTATCTATGAATTTGTAAATGCTGTTTAAATAAAACAGGATGACTTTCTGAATCCTTCACTTTTTTACAATTTTCTTCCTCCTTTTTATTAATTTCATACTAATTAGTGCCAAAGTACAATATTATTTAGGATTCTGTTTCCTAGAAATACTTCATAAACGCGTATTCACGTCAAATCTTTTATTAATTTTCTTCTCGAAATTGTAATGAATTGACCATCAGTTTCACAAATTCAGCGTCAAGGTTGTAAAAGTTTTTAGCAATTGCGTTTTCTAACACACATAACATTATAACTGTATGTGTTATTCCCTTTAATTAAAAAGTGATTAATAATTTATGGTAGCTTACTTGAATTATGGATTGGGGACAAATTCTAGAAAAATGCAAGATGCTAGACATAAGCAATTACTATTTAAATATTTCTCATTTTGGTAATTAATGATTGTAATTGAGCACAGCAATTATTTTTTATTTGCTTTAAAGTTATTTCACTCCTACTCATAAGTGTTTATTTACAAAGGCAGATTTCTTTATAAACATAAATCTTCCGTGTGAGACTTGAAATTAATTAGGATTCTACACCTTCATGTACTTTTGAAACGATTTTCAAAGCTCTTTATTTCGTACTTGAATATGTTCTTATTTTTTAAAATAAATATTTTATACTAATTTTCTAATTTATTTCAAAAAGAAACCCCTTGTTATGTAAAACTCAAATTCATTTTAATTTTCGGAAATGCAATTATTTTTAAAAAGGGAGGTAAAAGAAAATTACTTGTTATAAGGCATTTTGGAAAGTAATTGATTTCACCATATAAATATGGTATAGATTAATTGTTTTACTCTTTAATATTCGAAGTTATACTCACCTGAAAGAAATTTTAATGTCCTACAACAATTTCAGTAAAGGGGTTGATATATAATATCCTGGAATCTGAAATTAGTAAGGTCTGAGCTTTTTAAATTTATTCTTCCTTATTGCTTCTTAAAAGCCCAAGCCAAAAATTCCTTTCCTGAAAAGGAAAGCTAACCTGATGTGTAAATGAGCAAGAAAATTCCTCTAACTATCATATTTTTCATAATTTTTTTTAAATAATCTCTAAAACCTTATTAAATACCTTTTTAAAATGAGAAACATCGACTTCCATCATATATTTTAAAAAGTACATACCGCGTATTAGTTCTACATACGGACTGACTAAAACATTTGATTTGACAATAAAATTAATTTGATCATTACATCAATATTATTACATCAATAAGATATCACGGATCTTAAGAAATTTAATGGTAATAATTCCAACAATGTTTTACGTTGATTGAAATGTTGCATAGTTGCAATTAATTAACTGAATTCTCTAGAAAGTAAAAGAATATAACGGGAAGATAAATTTCTTTGAAAAGAAATTAACCTATAACTTTTTCTGTGTAAACTTTGATTCTAATATAAAAATTGACCATAATGACATATTTATAGTAATTACGTTTATTAGAAATATTGAGAAGAATATTAGTTGTTCTCTTTTTGATTAAAGAAATATAAAAAAATTATATTTACATTTTGAATTCGTACTATTTAAAATTAGGTTTTGTGTTTAAGCGTGGATAAAAGTCTAGAACATGATAGTACTTAAAGAAAATGTTCACAAAATTTTATTTACTTTTTTATGCATCATATTAGAAGAAATAAATGAACAAATTCAATAATTTTTTTGAGACTGACATTCGAATTCATGACGATATTTTTATTTTTATCATCATCAATATTGTTTTTTTCTCAACGTTTCTTATTGAGCACATTATTCATTTAAAAATATATTTCAGAAAGAATTTAAAAGTAAAGTAAGAAATTATTGGAAATAAAGCTTGTGTTTGATTATAATTTTATTAATTATGATAACTTTAAGTGATTAAATGTAATTATTATTTTTAAACAATTGTTTTATAAATAGAATGAAATAATTCTGGTTGCACCGAAGCTAGTTTTTATTGTTAGAATTATCAAAAAAGGAATATTCTTTCTGCAAATTAAAAATTCTCTTCATCTTTATTTAAAAAAGGACAGTTAATTCTTTTAATTAATCAATGAGTTCTTCAAAACTATTACAGACATTTGTAATTATTATTAATCTTAAATTAATACGATGTAAGCATTAACATCTCTAAGAAGAGCAATATTCGTAATAGTTCTCTCCTTTTTAATGATTTTAGATTTTAAATCAAGGGAATAGTTAATTGTGTGAAAGGAACTTTTTCAACTTGGAAAATTATTTACAATCTTATTCCTTAACATTTGTAACGAGTCTATTTGTGTTCTTCTTACTATTAGTCCTCTTGGGGAAAAATGGTCTTTAAAATTTATTCTATTGAAAGCCTTTCTTTGAAGAAGACGTGATGTATGCAAATTATGTAGTGTTCAAAGATAAGCGGGAAGCGAGAGGTTAGACTGCTAACGGATAGCGGTGGTTGATTAGCGTGAAGCTAGGCAAGAGAACTTTGCTACTTAATTGATTAATATTAAATGGAAGATTTGGTCAATTAAGCGTTAAATTTGGATTAGATCAAATTTAATTAGAAGATGCATCGCCAAAACGTAAGTGATCCGATTTATTAATTCTTCTAGTATCTCGTCTGTACCACGATTGCTTCACATATTTCGTTGAGAATTGTTAATAAGCAAAGTTTGTTTTGACAATGGGTATTCTTCCTTCTGATCCTCTCATATTAAGGGATAACACAGGTCATCCCTAACACATTGTAATATAAAGTTATTCTTAATGACTATTTTTCTACTTAATTTTATTGTATATCTTACACTGGTCGTAGTAGCCTAGAGGTTATGATAACGAATTGGAGGCAGAGTCCTGGTACCACTGAAATCTGCCGTATAGAGGGGGCTGATGCGCGTTAAGCTTGTCAAGCTCATCATAGTCTTCCTGTTGAAGTGGTGTAGTATTTTGGAGAGAGCAATCTCAACTCAGGTGTCATTCTCGTCACTCGACCGAGGTTCAAAATTACATGGCCCATTACCCATAACTTTCGTGTTGCCTTATTGCGCGACGTTAATTAACACTCACTACATATCTCGCAAATTAATGCAAGCTTTTTTTTTGCCTGTATTCTTATGGTTTTTAAAACGAACAGTAAAATGCTTTCAGTTGAAAAGAGGAAATATTTATTATATTTATATTCATTGGTTTGTTTTAAGAAATGTGTTACTATTTATTTTACAAAAATACATTCTAACACAAAGTTTTAAAAATATCTAATAATATATAAATTAATATCTGAGTTACGGATCTATTGCTAATCATCAAATGATAAAGTAAAAATTCAAATGTGTTACATCTGCAGAATCTTTAAAAGTAAAAATTTAAATGTAAAAACTTGTTACCTATCCTTCAAACACGTTAATAATTGAAGAGATATCCACATTTCTCGTGACGAATCTTTTGTTAAATAAAAACCAATCGTCTGATATAAATCTGTCGAAGTATCTTAAGAAATAGGCCACTCTTTCAATTATAAGTTTTTCTAATGAAAAAAATTTGCTCAATTGCAATTGCCCTTATATGACCCGGAGCGCCGACAACGATAGACTTGTAAAAAACCCTACCTCGTGCAACACCGGTAGTGGTATAATTATAGGCCTTTAAGTGACCCCCGAACCATCAAAGTGATTAGGGGAGGAATAGAGATCATTTGCCGACCACTAATAATTGTTATTAGAAAGATATGCTTCTTTAGAAGAATACAGCTAAAGTATATGCGCCGCTGCCTTAAAAAAATGATAGTTCTCTTCGAAGATGATTCCAACCTTAGAAAGGGAAATCTATTTATGAAGACTGGTTACCGTTTGTTGTTTTTTCCTTTAAGTGAGCTAAGACAGCTTCTGTGCTATTATAATCATAGATGCGGTGGTTATGGATGCATTTTAAGTTATATAAGTGGCATACCGAAGTAGTTTACAGTCAGGGAAAGAGGTTTCGGTACTCTTTGTCTGTAATTTACGTTTTAAAATTCGTTGTTTCTAAATAAATAGTATTTTTAATAATTTTTTCCGCTATTAAGTTTGTTTGTGTCTCTTTGGAGTTATTTGTGTGAATATTGTTCGTCTTTATAGAAAAATATTAAATATTTATTCTAAGAAAAATGCTTTTTTTCATAAAGAGGAGCATTTTTTTTCCACGCCTTATAACATTTCTTTTTTATTGCGTTGTTGAATTTGGTTCCTTTGAAGATAGTGGTAGTTTTTATGAAAGTGGAAAATATATTTCAAATAATCACACACAAGTATCTAATTTAAATTAATCGCTTCTTTGAATCTGTAAAAAATTGAATATTCAACAATTTTTTTAAAGTTATATTTGAGGTAGTTGACCATTAAAATTGCAACACCATAAAAGATTACCCAAGAAATATTTATTTAAGAAATATTTCACTATGGAATCGATTTTAATTAAACCCAGGTGCTATATATATATATATATATATATTAAATCTTAAGTGTGTACCCAGTATTGCAAATGAAAAAAAAATTGCTATATTTCAATGGAGAAAAATGAAAAGTAGTAGAACTTTTACAATTGCTACAGTTGTCGAGTTGGGTGTTTTATTTAAAAAAGAAGTAATATTATAATTAATACTTTAGATTTATCGCATATTTTATTATTCAAACATTACTCAACACAAATATTTGTAAATTTTATATTTTACTTTAGGCATAAAATTGCATTTTTAAGTGAAACAGATTTCAACGCAAAGAAATACAGTTTTACTTCTTTTCGTAATTTAATTTTAATGATAAATATCATTCTTTTTTTTTACAAAGTAGGTAATTATTTCTTTTTAAAAATAAAACTATTATTTTCGAATAGGACATACTTATTTAATTAAAGATATTTTTAAAGTTCCCTTTTTCTATACATATCTGATTATTTGAAACATGTGTACAAATAAGATGTCAATTAAGTTTTCATTGAGTAGTAACGACAATTAATAAATTAATTTCATTATCATACGAATTATGTATTGACTGAAAAAGGTCTAATTCAATTATTATAACTGTGATCAATGTTAATATATAGTACGATAAATAAGCGTCAAGATTTAAGAGAAAAATTTTACATCAAAGAATTTGGAACTGGAGATATAATTTAAAAAAGTTCATTAACGAAATTTTGTTTTTACGTATTAAATTGACAAAACTAGTAATGCTAGTAACTCTATGTAATTTGACTATTGTGTATGTTGAGACATCTAATCTAGCGATCAGATCTCACTACATGTATTGTATGCGTTTTGCGGAAACTGACAATATGTATGAAAAATTATTGGTATGTCATGCTAAGTATTCTTTTACAATATGTGATGCGAGTCTGTTCAATCCCAATCTTTTTCTTAGCAAATGATGCTGTTCTTTTTTGTTCAAAAATGATTTGGAGCAACTGTTCATGATACCTAATTTATTTTCCAATCCAAAATCGTTCATATTTTCAATTTAAAGATGAATTTTTAAATACAACATTATTTTCAAATTTTGTTTTAAAATTTAAATTTATAAATAATTTACGTCCCTTCTTCCTTGTGACCCGGCTAGGGGTGTGGGAGGAATTAAATGATCATACGACATGATGAACTTCAATTATTTTATTTATCACTAATTCAACTCAGACACAAAAAGCACTTAAACTAGATAACTTTAATCAGTAATAGAACGGGAGTGAGACGAGATTGCGTTGGGGAGAATATATTCAATCATGCGGCTCTACCTTTAAGATAACTTTATACAGATCTTACGTATTTAATGACCGCACTATTAGTTTATCTTTTTTAACATCGATTTGATTTAAGATCACAGTACCTGAACTCTTGCAGTCTTCTACTTCTTACACTTTGACTTTAACACCTCTCCAATGGTTAATTTAATATTTTTCTTAATATTCCAACTTCTGGCTTCTTACAATGTTTACGTATACGTTTCACTGCCGATTTACTTCACTTCTAATCTATTCATAATTCCCTATCTCTCAAATTCGCGAATAAAGAATATATATATTAACTTAATTTGCATACCACGCTTTCTGCCCTTTGGAGAAGGTTGGTTGAAAATGTTGATCCAAAAGAATTCCCCAGAGGCTAATGGAAGGACACGTATAGATCCGTCACAAATTTTGAGGGGAACAATTTAATGTTACGGTATCCATACGAGTTTATTATCCGTATTACATGTATTATAATATTTGTAATTGATACATTTCTATGATAGTAAGAAATATTTATTCTGCATAAAATACAGTAAAAAGTTGAACAAAAGCTAACTTAAAATGGATTAGGTTAAAAAATTAATTTCATGCAAATTAAAAGTTATACATGAAATCAACAGTTTTTACCTGACTTTCATCTTGTCGAAGTTTTTTAAATATTATTTTGTTGCCATTTTTACTAGCATTGAATCTCCAAATATTCTGCCAAATAAATAAATGGTACATTCTTCTTCTTGAAAAGGTGATGTATACAAAATATTTTTTCGTTTTTTTAACACTTCCCACATTTTTCTCAGGGCATGTATTTCAAAGCCAACAAAAGCTGAATAGCTTTTCTATGTTTGCTATCCCCCTATTACTTTCTTTCCTGAACACTTGCAGACGGACAGTGTGCGTGCTTCGGATCATTTGATTGTCTCATTTAGTTTGACAAGCCTAGAGGGAAAAGGGAGTGAGGGGACAAATTTGAATTTAGTAAAGGAGCCATAAAACGCTTAAGTTTTGTATTTACGACAGGCGATAAAAATCAGGTGACTACCGGTTGGAAAGAAATGTTTCTTTTATTTCGGACTTTGAAGAATGAACACAAGCACAGGTGGGTTAGTAGTTGGTTAACTGCCGTCGTTCCTTGGGAAATCCAAGATGTAAAAAGGAAAGCTCTTATTTTTCTTTTCTCTAAAGAGAACGAAAGTTGTTCATAGTTTATAGGAGAGGCTTAACGGAAACAATGAAATACTGTAAGCCGAAAGTTAAATTGGAATTAATTATTAGAGATAGCATGTAAAAGACTTGAAAATTCTATAATGAGATTTGCGCAACTGTAGGGAACAGTTTATTTTCTTACTTACATTTCAGTCTCAGGAAATTACTTTATTGTTCTGTTGTAAATTTTACATGTTTTATTCGATTTGATGACTAACTAACACAAAATTATTCATGAAATGCTTATTATGAATCATTGTTTACGCATTCTATAGCGAAAGAAGAAAATAATATAGGGAGTTAATTTATTGAGAGAGAGAGCAGTTATATATAAAGGCGAAGTATATATCTTTAAAGTTAAGAGTTTTTCTGTTGTTTGTATTTGACTAGAGAAAAATCTTATTTTATCCTCGTTAAGATCATAATTGCCAGCAGAGGCGCTCACATAAATTTTGCAAGGGATGGGGGGATGGAGGCATGTTCGAAAATCCACCATTTTTGTATCATGCTCCAATACGCCGCCCAGCGTATTGTTTTGATTTTGTCGATTTTCGGGAACAAAAAACAGTAAAAAATTAATTATTGAATAAATAATTACCATTAATTAATAAAATTAATTATTAATAACAAATAATTAAATTTTACGTACTATATACATAGGACTATAATCAATCGGGAAAAAAATCAAGGGCTATGGAGGAGGTTTCCAGCCCTTTGACCCCCTTGTGTGTGCCACTGATTGCAGCAAAAATAGTGTATACTAGAAAAATTATAAAACTATTTATATTTATTTTATTATTTTATAAATACATAGAATTGCTGATATAATTATCTGATGTATCAATCTGACATATAGTCGCAAAATAGTAATTGCTTTTTATATTTATCTAAGTCTCTTATTAAAAGTGCTTCATAACTGAATTAAGGAAAAAAGCAGGCCTTCGAACTGGAACTGAACTGAAAAACTGAAAAAAACCCGTAATTTTGGTAAATTAACGGTTAAAAACCGAAAACCGGAATTGAACCGATAAAAAATGTCGGTGTATATCGGTTCGATATATCTTCAGTCATTTTGTTACTGGAACCAACTTATCAATATTTTCTAATTTTACGTCAACTATATAATTATCATCATTCTATGTACATTATTTCTTTTTGATAGTCACTAGTTCTTTTCTGTTTCAGTTTCGCATGTAACTACTTGTAGGTGTAGAAGTCAGATTTAATTCAGTTGAATAAACTAGAAGTATAGATGATTTTTTAAGAAAAATATCAGTCTGAGTTATATGTGATGCTGAGTAATATTCAACATACGATCATTCACGGATATTTGTGTAAACCAACGATACTCAACATGCAGCCCACCGGACCTTTTTAAGTGGCCCGGTCATGGCCCATTGCTATGAAAAATTCATTTATTTATGAAAATTTGGTGAGAAATTCCATTATAAAAAATCAAATATATCAATTTTGCTTTTTGCCGTCGATGTCGTATGGGTGCGAATTTATTTATTTTCTTTTTAGTGAAAAAAGACAACAGTGGAGTAGCGACCATTTTAGGAGTGGAACTAATTTTTAACTATCTTTCATATCTTACAAGCGAGTAATATTCGAAGAAAATAGGTTGTTTCAAGACGATTGGGAAGTTGACTATTTTGTGTAAAAAAACAAGCATGGATCAGTAATTGTTTGATTTGTCACGAAGTGTTGTACTTAAAAAATACCAATAAACAGGAATCGTTCAACGACACTGTTCCTGGAAGATCTCTTTCAAGAGGTGATAAATAGGCTTTCTTGAATAATCTTTAGAAAAACAACTAAGTGTTTTGTCAGTAATAATGTCACAGTGGTAAGAAAGGCACCCTTATGAAATTTGCTATATTATTGGTTATCATATGAAACCATTTACTGATGCACAAATTGTGAAGAAGTGATTCTCTTAAATGCTTTTAATTTGGAAAAATTCAGTGATAAAAATAAAAAATGGAAAAAGTAATTAAGAAAAACATAATAGGAGTTTCAGTATTTTGATCAATTTTCCACATTTTAAATTTTCCATGTTATCTTGGTCTTAAAGCATCCCACCCTTCATTAATCCGTATGTTGCAGCCCGCGTGAAACTGCCATCATACGTATGCGGCCCGCGTGAAATAGCTAACATATGTATGCGGCCCTGCAGAAAAAAAAGGTTGAGTACCCCTGGTGTAGACTGATAGATCAAAGATTCCCAAAGTGGTCTATATCTATGACTGCCTACAGGGATCCATGTTAGCTAAAAAATAATTTGGAGGTCCATGAGGTGTAAATGGGGGGTCTACGATAATGGCTCTCATTAAACCAGATCGTGACTTTAATTTTAAAAGGAAATTTAATCAAGTGGAAAACAGACTTACCTATTTAACAGATTTATTTACTAAATTAATGAGGTTAATTTGCAGTTATAAGGCGACAACATAAATTTTATTAAAAAAAGGACTACATTTCAGCCTTTCTTGCCAGATTTAAGCTAAAGGAGTATAATATTGGACGTCGGAAATTTTCCCAGTTTTTCGTCACAGACATCCTGCCAGGAAAAAGACGTTTTAACCTACCTTCAACACTTAAATGCCATTTTTTTAGATTTTGAAACTAGCTTTGAGAATGTTTTGACTATGGTTAAACCTTAGTAGGCAATGAATTAATTTGGTTACATTGACAACAAAATGTCAGATTATAAGAATTAGGCACTAGGAATAGGAACTAACGAAGATTTTGAAGTTTAGAAATAGATGTCAGCAATTTTGGCTTCAAAAAGATATATACCTGTTCCCAAATTATGGAAATCTTGAGAAAGTTTTTAATTGTTTTTCCGATTGTGAGAAGGAGTTTCAGTTGCCATTCTCTAAAACAAAAACAAAAAAAAAAAAGAAAGAAGAAAAGACTGGACATTATTAACCGAGGAGATATTTAGGGTTAAACCTGACCTAATTGATACCAAATGCTGAAAATTTGTCATTGCATTCCCAGATTCATCCCTCCCACTAAAAGCATTTATTTGTTGCTCAATTATTTTATGTACGAGTTATGTTATGCATTAATTAAATTTTAATTAAATTAATTAACATGTGTTTTCTTTAGTTTTAAACACTATGCTTCACTACAGTTAGAAATTTAAATCTTTTAAAGTAGCTCTATACCTGCTGTCAAAAACACATTTAAGCTGATGAATTTGCAAAAATTTAATATTAGGTCAGTACGGGTCTACCCAAAACCGAAAAACCTAGCCTATAAGGCAAAAAGGTTTGGGAATCTCTGGTTTCGATAGATAAACCAGAATCATGAACTTAATTGTCAAATGCGATTTGATCTCTGCTCACTACTCATATCGTACATGCTAGTTTATTGTATCAATTTACATAGTGTACCAATTAAAAAAAGAATAAAATATTCTAAATTTTGATAAAATGACATTTTTGTTCATAATAGAATTGCATTTTCGTTTATAATAGAATTATATTTTTAGTGCAAATAAGAATATACATAATAAAATTATTCATTCGAAACTGAATCGAATGCCGTTATTTTTGGCGGAAAGAAAACCGGTACTGAACCGATAAATATATTTTTTAGTTGAACAGGAACGAAAAGAATTACGTTTCGAAGCCCTGGAAAAAGTTTCAAAAATAAATCTAAGCACATTTTTCTCTCTTCATTATATTTTAGAATTAATCATCATGTTTCTTCCCAGCTATCTATCATTTCATCGTAATCGTTAATGGAAAAGAAAAAAAATAATTAACAGAAGACCAGTAACCGCACAAAGCCTCTATCAAATAGTGAATAGATTTTGAGCACGACCCGCGAAGTTCAATGACAGAGTGAACAACTATTTATTTTGCTATCAACACCTGTAAAGTAGTTCCTCTTTCTAATTCTAACCTCTTACAAACTCTTGATGAATTATTAACATTATATTTCCATAATTCTATCGTAAAAAAATGATTTATATGAGTGTCGCCTTTCATTCTGAAGTTGTCATAAATTTCTGATGATGGAAAATGAGAAGGAGTACTTTTTTAAAGCAAGAGAAGAAAGGAAAAGGATTGGTATTCCTATTACTGTAATCATAATTAAGTCTGAAAATTATATAAATTGATAGAGCTATTTTCTTTGCATTATAACATTTCAGTGATAATGGTAATTTGAATGACTTTTTTTAATTTGGAAAAACACTAGCGCGGAATATTTTTATGCTGTAATTATTCATAAATCTCAATAAAGAGCCTTGATTATGCTTTAAAAATTGAGTTAATTTAAAAATAAAAAAAAAATCGGTGTTAACTTATATACCGTAAAATCCGGCGTATAACGCGCAACGCCGCAGAACGCGAACCAATTCTTTCAAGTTGCAATTTTTAATTTTTAGGTATATTCGTCGTATAACGCGCACCCCTTTCCTGCGAAGGAGCCTGAAATGTACATGCGTAATGCTATTATGTTTGGAAGTCATTTTTTTGCGATATTTGTACCAAAATTTTGAAAAAAATAGTATACTTCTAGAGCTAAGTTCATAAGGGGAATGTAATTTCTTTTAAATAAAGAGTATTTCGATACATGTGAAGAATATTTTTTTTATGCCCATCTCTTTTTTATTTTTATTTTTAAAGCTATCATTTTTATACCCGGCGTATAACACGCAGCCGTAAATTTCGGTCTTATTTTTTGTGTTAAAAGAGCACGTTACTCCGGATTTTACGGTAATCTTATGAACTTATATGTGCAGATGTAAATCACGATCTATCAAATTTCTTTTCCACCACAGTATTCGATAAAAATGGCATGAAAAGCATTTTATATATAATTTGTTTCTTTATTATTTACCATCCTTACTTTTTATGTCGTATGGGTAGTTTTCAGTTGTTTCGCGTTTGCAGATGACAGGTATTTCTGACTATACTAATGAAAGACAAAAAAATAAAAATAAATAAAACAATTATACATACCTCTGCAGGGAAAATAAAGATTTGATATAAACAGACAAAAAAATACCTACATATTGGTTTGTATATGATCTATTGTTAGTTTGTATATATTTCAGAATTTTAACGATCTCATATTTATTGCTCTTCTAAGTGATCCGATTTTATTTCCTATTTTTGCAATTAGTTTTCTTTCAGGAAGACCTTCTACGATGTTCATCTTGTCCGGGTTTGAGTTACTTACATATTTTGTTTTTACGCCCCTCTATCTGTGATTTTATCTTTTCCAATTTTAAGTTATTCTTTTGATTTCTTCATCAGATATACATCGTGTTGATTCAATGCTGATATAGTTTTATTCATTATTCTCATTACAAAGATCGCTATCCTTTTCCTGATATAAATCTTTGCTTTTTTTCCCTCCTCATCAGATAATTTGTGCTGAATGAGTGTGGAATAATTTCCCAGATTTTGAATACATTTTAAAGTCATAATTCGAAAAATGCAAGCGTTATTTTTTTTTCTATTACGGAAAATACAGTAATAACTCAGTGTAATGTATATCAAATGTATTGCGACGAAACGTAAAGAAGAAAACTTGTTTGAAAAAGTGTGAGAGCGTATTAGTAAATAAACTTAATGAATGAAGCAGTTTTCTTTATCAAGTTAACGAAGTAACTACAAAATTTTATCTCTAAAAGCAGAAAAATTATTTCATCGTGAAGGGAGGAAACGATTTCAAGACTGCTTAGGCGTTATATTTGAAAATAGTGTATTTGTCATAAAATTTGAGCGGTAATTGAAAAACAAAGGAAATAGTGAACAATATTGCTTTTTTTTGCAATTTTTATTTTTACCACGATTTTCTTTAATTGCTTGAAAATCGGAATAATAACGTGTAACTATGGGCTCGCCGTGAAGTATCCTCTCTAACTTGGGTTCCTCCCCATCCAGCCAAACTGGTACTTAGTGTAAGAACAACTCCACTCTCTGCAAACGAACGTCACAAGTAAATAGCATATAAATAGTCAGTGTGATAGAGGATATTTGATGGACAATATTTCCACGTCAGTACTGGCCGAATTGTACTCGCCTTTTCCCGATTTGTCGTCCGGAATTATAGTCCTTTAATTCGAAGCTATACGCGGATTTCTCTTGGAGAGTCTCATAGTTTGCACCTCATTTCTTTTAAGTACCCGTCATTTCTTATTATTCATTTTGTTCACATATCACGTTCTTAGTTCTAAGGCTTGAACTAATAAATGTGATTTATTGTGGATAGCAGTTTGTGTTTTCCTGTCGAGTCCGATTAAATGGCTTGTCAATCCCTACTGCGTTAGGATCCCCTGGGAACTAACTTCAAGGATCGAAGAGATCTCCACCTCAATCAACTCGAGGAGGTTCCGCGACAAATATTCGTGTATTATTTATTTTCCCATAATTATTTATTTAATTTTTTTGTTCATGAAAAAGGGAACATACAAAAATTTCTTGTATCAAACGTCAAAGAAAATTGGAAAAATTATTTTTGGAAGGAAAAAAAATTGGAAAATAAGACCACAAAAATGTGAATATGTTAAAGCATTTTTTTCGCAAAAAGTGCGAAAATATCCTTTTAAAGTAGTTTTCAAGAAAAATACACGATTACATGATAACATTGTTCATTTTATTTAATAAATCTGTAAATTTAATTTATTGATTTCACAAGTTAACTAAAAAATATGGAAAGTGTTTATTTTTCATACATAATTTTTTTACTAGAAGTGACGTGTAAAAAGTTATTTTTTTAAAAGTTAAATTGTCACATATAATTTAAATTATTACTACTATATTTTTTTCTGCATAAAAAAACTTTCTTGACAGTTAAATTTAGATATTGTTGTCTGGTATGTTTTAAAGTAGCAGGTGCATCAGAATGGAAAGTTTATTTGATAAAAATTGTCTATCACACAATAGTGATAACTATAATGCACCAGTTAGTTAATGATGCTGTGATGAAGGAAACATTTTTAGAGCAATCCTTGGGAAAAAAGATTATTATATTACAAATATTATATTATTATATAAATATTAGAAATATTTATAATATATACATATTATTATATATACATATATACATATTATAAATATTATACATATTATTGCATTATAAATATTTTATATAAATATTATCCTTCAACAGTAAGACAGTTTTGAAGAACAAAATGACATTCTCTTGATTAAAAAAATTAGCCTTCTTTTTTAAAACATAGGTTATGCATTTAGTGTTTGAAAAATTTATTGCTTCTAAGTGTGGTACTCAAATGTCTTACAAAGTGATTTAATGATGAAGTCAAATAAATGAAATTTTAACGAGTGGTATGTCTAAACTTTCCACACGTGCAGACTAAACCTACTCTAGAAGTTATTGCTTCGCCTATTTAAAGAACAACGGAGTACTAACCGAAATAAAAGCAAAGGCAATCTGTTTTCTTTTCGCTGTCAAATTCAGGGTCTTCTTGAGATTCACAATTGGAATGGAGGTGTTATTATACCTGTATTCTGTAACAATTTTAATGGTTAAAAGGAAAAAAGAGAAGCAGAACAGCCTATTAGAAAAGATTTATTCACTAAATAAAATACAGTGTTAACCAATAGTACTATTGAAATTCTTGTCAACAATGAGACAGAGTTCTTTTTTTTTGTTTTTATTTTTTGCAATGAAGATTACAATGAAATATCCTCAAATTTATACTTTTCCAAACAGAAATCCCCCTTCCCCCCAAAAAAAATCTTTGACGTTGAATACAGATAAGTAAAACTGAAAAAAGTGTGTTACTTTTCAAATATATATTTTTGGCAATGTTGTATGTATATTTTGTATGTCCTTTACATATAATTAGAAGTCGAGAATTTTTTGCTTATTATGTATATCTTCAAAACACGTAATCTACATCCATCTTAAAATTGATTTTGAAAAATAAATAGACCAAGCAGTTTCTTAAGATGTCCTATTAACACATTAATATCATATAATTCATCATTCAAACCCAGTGGCTGAGTGGTTAGTGCATCGTGCTTTCACACCACTGGTCCGAGGTTCAGACCCCGGGCTGGGCAAGGTTGAATAAGTCTTTCATCCCTTCCGTGGGTTGATTCATGAGAACTAAGCTTGCTTGGGAACTTAATACTGGGGGTTTAGTTTCAGACTGACCACCTGACCGGAACATCTACTCATGGCCTAAGGTCACGTATAATAAGTTGGGCCACAGTAGAGGCCCTGGCCCTCATGGGCTGTTGCACCACTGAGTTAAGTTTAAGTTAATTCATCATTTATTTACGATAATATGTGACTTTTTAAAAAGTGAAAACTAACAATAATATCGAATTCATTTTTCAAATATTTTTGCATCGTATTTCAAATTTTTTATAAATTACATATGAATTTCAAATTGTATGTTTACAAACCTTAGTCACTTAAAAGTCGAGTAGAAATTATTAGTAATTTAATTATCGTATTTATAAAGCAATGATTGGGTAGAGTAATAATTCTGCAGACTGTTCTTTTGAAATCCTAAATTAAATTAAAAATGTGCAATTTGCAAGCATAAATTTGTTAAAATGGTGATTATAATTTATATAATGCAAGGTACATTCAAAAATATTTTGAAGGTAATAATGAAGAATTAAAATAATTTCAAAACTTTCGTGGCAAGATGCACGTTACGCTGTACGTTACATTAAAGTTTAGCAATCTGCATTTGAGACTATCCTGCATCAGATCTTTCAACAATTCTTTACCACATTCTATTATCCAAACGTTGATGACACATGCTCGAATTTCGCAGAAAGTTGGGTGGGGAAAAACACATACAGCGAAAGTCGGCAAAGAGAGCGCACGGACGAATACGAGTAGGAAATGCTTGCCTTTAAATGTACACCTCCACATACGTATATACTTACGTAATTGATTATATCTTTATGCGAAAGCATGGAATTTACTTTCCGTTCTGTACTTTTCGAGAAATTCAGTTAAATACGTAAATTCTCTTAACTTTGAAAGCCATCGTATACCTAGTCGGGCCATAAGTTCTGATACAATTAAAAAGGTGTTAAAATAAAAAACTTTGTTATCAAAAATTTAAAACTAAATCTTCTTAAAGTTATATTTTACCTTTAAATTTAACATTTTTCACCTTTGATTCAAAATGATCACCATACGGGCTTAAAGTCTCTGTGTGTGTGTGTATCCAATAATCTATCCAGGCACGCTCTACTCCATGGAAATTTACATCGTTGCTTTAATGTTCTGATTGGCTTAGAATGACTAACTTGAAAGACTGCAGTTTGGAAAATATTGCAGACAATCTCTAACGACGAAATTTAAAATTGTCTACTGTTGATTCACAGCAAATGATGGCGAAATTTTTTCTGAGAACTTACGACACACAAACGACTAGCTATAAAAATATCTGCATATTACCATTCTATTTCGTGGGGCAAATAAATATAACGTTTTTTTTTAAAGTAAATTTGGCACCAAGTAAACGCTTGAAATCATGAACATTTATAAATTTTATTTTAAAATTATTTATTGATTATCATTTTTTAAGGCAGGAAAAATATATTATTGTAACAAAATGAGCTTTATTGCATTTTCGGTTATCATAATAACGCTATGTATAGGATCCGTCTTCGAAAAGAACAGAATTTTCTTTGTTATTTTCAGAGGAAATAATAATTATGCAGCAGAAGAAAAGAAAAAGAACTAAATCCGAGTACCAACACTCGTCGAAAGGAGGCGAGAACACATCTCTTCATACCTCCACCTCTTCCAAAATGTTATTCGAAGGCTTGCGTTTCGATTTCTCAATAGCATAATAAACTAAACGGACGAAAGACGTTTATCTAAGTTGACAATTCGATCTTGTTATGGGAGTAATTAATGAGAGCCGCTCTTAATGCGTTGGTTATCCACATTTCTTCTTATTGTCACACTGTCCCAGAAGTAAGTTAAATGCTTGAAATTATTTATATTTTTCTTTTTAATATCTTTAGGAAATTAACTAGCTTACATTTGAACTTCAGGGTTGTATATTTTAACAGGAATTTTTTTTTGGTAAATATGATTTTTTTAAACTTGCTGATTAATAAATAATGTGTTTTGTATGCTGAAAATTAAAAAAATGAGTAACTTAAGAATAGAATATAAATAAGCATTCTAAAAAGTATCATGCGTGACATTTCAATAATTTTGAAAACTAGTCGTATTTACAATCTATTAAATATTTTAAGTTTCAATTTCCAATTTTTATTGAGAGTCTACATTTATTGTTTATTTTAATTTTTTCAGTGTACTGTATGATACGCGGATATAAATCTTTTCCTTCTATCTTCTCCTAAATTATCCTTTTTTATTCAAAATAAATAAAATAATAATCGATTTAAAGTAATAAATTAACTTATAAAATAATAATTGATATAAAAACAATTGATTCCGATCTGCGGACGATTAGGCTAATTGTTTACAGACGCATAATATTAAAATTCTTTATATGTAAATACTTTTCCTTCTTTTTCAATTTAAGTAAAAACTTTAAATAAATTTAACCACTTTCAGTTAAATTCAAAATTAACGAAAAATTTGAAATAATGGCTTATATTTGACTTCAAATTATAATAAATATCTACTAGTTAGGTAATTTCTCTTAGCTTCAACATATAAAAAGTTACTTCAATAATAATTGTAGTCTTAAGTATATGCCGTATAAAAAACAGCCATATAGATATTTTCTTTTTATTTCTGTAAATTAAAAAATTCATTTTCAGTTATAGTAAATCATTTTTCTCAGATTAAACACACTTTCATTTAGAATCTGAGGAAATATTTATTTATCAATGAATTTTGGTGAGAAAATATTTTAAACTTAAAATTATTCGAAAGTTGCAGATATTAATTTGGTCATTTAATATATAATCTTTAATTTTAAAACAACGCCCCCTATTTTTTTCTGAGAAATTAAATACAAATATTTTAAAATGAAAGGTTAAATCGTTTTCTAGAATTGTTAATATCACACCACAACGGGATTTTTAAGGTCATAGAATGAATATTTTTCTTTGCTTGAAATGTTTGCTATTTTTGGATAAAATCAATGTATATTTAATTTTTACTAACAGATTAAATTATTTTGTGGTTTTGCAATTAAATATTATTAACAATTTTATAATATATATAAATTTATTATTGTTTTATTTATCTAAAACTACATTGCAAAAGATCTACAATGTATATGTAAAAAAAATCTGTTTGTATTTGTATAAAATTGTAATTCTAGATCAAATGGAATAGTTTTTGATTTCAAACTCATACTTGAACCATTAAATAATTTATAAACATATATAAATCTTCCTAAGTGAATAAATTAAAAAAGTTTTGTAATATTATTAATGTAATAGTAATGTTGACATTAGAGTAAATAAATTAACCTTGCTTTTCATAGTCACCAATGTGGTGTTGTTAAAAAAAAGGGGGGAAATATTTTAATCTTAATTGGCCTGTGTGTTTTTCGGCGCGCCAACTGCATAAATTACTGTCAATGGCAATATGAAATTGAAATATTATATTTGCTGAACAGATGATTTCCATTTATAATGGGTAAGTTAATGTTTATAAAATTTTTGACAGGCACTATTCCATATTTGAATATTTGTAATCTTCAGTAAATTGTTTTACGTTTTCAGAACTAGATTTTAATTAGACTTTTTTGTTTCATAGGTAATAATGGGTGTGTATAAGAGAATCGTCTGGTAGTACAGCAAAATAGTTAATTGAAATGATTTTTTTTAAAGTTTATTATAGTTTTATCTACGAAACTTTTGCTAATTATTATCAAAACTTTTAAGCTAAAAATGAAATTGAATGAATTATGTCCTGGATTTTAGATGCAAAAAAAGGCTGAATCTTTGTGTAGTAGGAGAGAAATTGGCATGTGGAATGTTCAATTAGTTTTTATTCATAACTGTTTTTCAAAATAAGTTATACGCACTTTTAAGATATGTATTTGATAAAAATATGAATGATGTTTTATATGAAGCTACTGAATAATCTTTTGAGATATAGTTATTCATTTTTTTTTCAATATTTTCTGTTATATTTTATGGCTTTTATTTCCATACTTTTCTTTATTAGCTATAATCCTTTGAGTTTTTATTCTATTATGAAATTAAATAATTTCTGACTTAATTTATAATCCTATTAAATGTCATGATGATATTTCATGCGATTTTTTCTTCATAAAATTATTTACAATTCTTTTCATGCGACTAAAAATAAAACTTAAGTTCCCTTACAAAAATTTCAAAACATATTGAGATATTGTTAAGATGCATTCATTTTCATGTACAGAATTTAAGCCTGATAACAAATTTTATTAATATGCAATGGTGGCAATAAGTCATGAACACACTCGGTTTTTTTTGTCTAACTTTTGAGTTTGATGTAACTTTTCTTTATAAAATTATTGTACTGTCTTAATTGAAGTTATTGATTCAAATGCATTTTTTATGCTGATTTCAAATTTGTTACTAGTTTTTTTTAAAAATTCCGTAAGTATTTTTACAGTACAGCTGCCTGAACACAAGATTGTATAGTATGTGCAAAATAACCCAAATAGAAAAGCATAATATACGTTGTAGAATAACACAAAACTTTACAAACACAATAGTTTCCACATGACATTTGAGAACTGCATGATTGTTACATGTTTTAACATTGATATTTAATGGCCAATCGTTTGGTTTAATTACGTCTCAACATCTTTTGGGCATAGAATGCACCCATTTCACAAGACGTTCTTTTGTGACTACAGGGATAAAAGAAATATCAGAGCTTCAATGAACTCCCGTTCTTTTGAAGGTTTTTCTTGCAAATATCATAACCAATGTTATGCCATAGGTTCTCTATAGGATTAAATCCGAAAACTGTCTGGGCAAGGTCATTTTACTCAGAGTAGATTTACCCACAGTATTACTCACACATTCTTCTCACAGTATTTGGACTACTTTTGCGCGGTGACAAGGGACATCATTATCCGGAAAAATCCGTGACTGATCACCAAAAAGATCTCCCACTGTTGGTAGCAATTTATTTTGTTGCACTTTCTATTATTTTATAGTATTCTTTTGTTGTTTTTGATGTGTAACATCTTTACTCTCGGTTGCTGGATATTTGTTGGAGTGATTTGGTGAAAAGGGACGGAAATGCGTAACAAGAAGTCGGGGAAGCGCGCTGTTTGATTTGACCAATCAGCGAGCTTGGTGATGTCTCTTCGCTACCCTCGTCTCGAGGTCCAACTCTAGTAGCAATTAAGCTGCCAGCCTTCCGCACATACCAGCAAGTCTTATTTGACTTCATCCAGAATAAACTTGCGATTCTTACGCTCAAATGTCAAAGTCTCAGGGCTTGTTGAATGTGAAATCTGAGGATATATTTATATATGTGTAAACTATATATTAACAATTATATTTCCTGTTAAGCGTCTGACAAAGCTCATCATTCTTAAAAAAAATAGGAGTAAGTAACATGGAATTATTTGAATAAATATTTAAGTGCTTACATTTTCATACTTTGAGGTTAATTCCTGTCACTGTCAATATAATATTTTTAATTGTGATTAAAAACTATTTCTCGATTAAAAAAAAACTAACTAATTAAGTAAATGGGTATTTTTGATTTTCTCTAATATTTCTAATTTTTAAACATGCGCTTGATGGTGTCTGTTCGCTACCCTCGTATCGGGGTCCAACTCTAGTAGCAATTAAGACGCCAATCTTCCGCACATACCAGCAAGCCTTATTAGACTTCACCCAGGATAAACTTGCGATACTTATGCTCAATTGTCAAAGTCTCAGGGCTCACAAAATAGATCTCGACGACGTTATTTCACAAAATTGTACGTTACTCATGTTGGCAGAGACGTGGTTAGATAAAGACGAACGTGTTTCAATACCTAACTTCGATTGCTGCTTACAATATAAACGACCGGGCCACAGAGCAGCTGGTGTTGCTATCTGTCTAAAACAGAACAAATCACATGTTGTGACTCCTCATATGGACATTATTGATCGTCAAACAAGTGGACTGGGTATTGTTAGTCAATATATTGGGGACATATGTGCGACAGAATGCTTATTTGAAAATGGACAAACAGTCATTTTGGTGGTCGCATGCATTTCTCCGAATCAAACAAATAAAAAAAAATTAAAGATTTCCTGCATTTTGTACTTTTACCGTATACCGAAGGTGGTACTGCTCTTTAAAAAAAAACTATCACTCACTTCCCATGATTTTGAGTGGTGATTTTAACGTTAACTTCAGTTTGCCAGAAGCTAAACCGCTCATAGATTTTCTGAAAGATGAACTCAACCTCGAAATGAACACAAATTGAAATGTTTCGACAACTAACAGTGGTACTGTTATTGACGCTGTTTTCAGCGATTTTTAAATACTTTGAAATCACAAGTATATGTGTCATATTTTAGTTTTCATGAATCTATTGTCTCCGCTCTTCCCCAAATTGAACAAGAATAAATAATTTTGATAAAAAATTGCGTTACTCCTTGTGTTAATTAAATAAAATTTTCATTAAAGTTATAATTATTCGATAGAAAATTATTTCCAATCATACCCTATTCATTTTGTCAGGATTAAAGTCACTATTGCGTATTTACCACGAAAACATGTCAGATGTTACTCATCATATGCGACTACTGTAAGACTCGTTTCTTTGTTTTTTCTCTCCCAATTTGGAACTCTTACAAGAATACGAGAAGAGATGCAGCCTTTTCATCACTATTTGTGAGCTTCAGACACTGATATCTGAATTATATGAGTGAGTTGTCTTACGTTGGCACTATATTTGTTCCCAAAAAACAAACCTTTCATCACTTAATATTGGCTTTTCTAAATCTTTAACAGTCAATAATGAATGATCCCTTCCCGCGCCAATCAGTAAGTAATGGGTTTAGACAAACTTTGAAGCCCCGTAATCCATTTTCCAGCAATCTTTTTCTCACAGTTCTTGGGAATACATTCACATTCAATGTCAAAATCCATTACTTCAAAATTTGGGGTGAATGAAGCTTTCTGTTTGAAAGTGAAATCCTGTGCAATACCCTGTATCCACGTAAAGTTGTTCTCTCGGTCGTCCAGATGACTACTTGTTCGCAATAGAATTTGTTTCAGAATACCTTTTCAGCTTTTCGTGACAATAGAAAGATCACATGGTACTTCAGCAGTAATTTGGCTGATAAGAATAACATTCTTCCTTCAAAAATATTATTTTATATCTTTCATTAAAGTGCAGAAACAAAAATCTATCCATAATTTTAATTTTATCTATCCTCGCACTTCAAATTGCAACACAAAATTGCTTTAAATGCTCTAAAACATGCTGCACACTCTGCTTTCAATCTAACACTTATGTTTTCTAGTTGTTGGGATAATGGAGTATTTCAATGATTGTGAAAAAACAATAGTTTATTACACTACAAAGCCCTTGTGCTTGTCTTAGCATTGTTTTTCAAAAATATCGATGAACTATTTATTTCACATAAATTCCACACAAATATTTGAAATCAACATAAAAAACTCAATTAGAATCAATAACAATGGTTAAGATAGTGCGATAATTACAAAGCGAAAAATTAAGCCAAACTCAAAAATTAGATAAAAAAATTAGTGGCTTCAGGACTTATTGCCACCACTGTTTAGTAAAAAAACCCATTTTTCTTTCAAACAGAATTGGCCATAAAAGTCTCTTATGATGGTTTGTTAATATTCTAAAATGCACAGATTTGGTTCCATTAAAAATTTATTCATTTTTACTTCGAAGAAATGATATAAATTCGTTAAATTGTAGAATTTTGCTCGATACATTTATTGAGAACATTTTATTGAGAAGTTAATTTTATTTTGCTATAGTAAAAAACTTTAAAACAATTTTTTTCCACCTTATTAAAAGCTATGGGAAAAAAAAGAAAAAAAAATTTTTTTTAAATTCATAATTGAAAACTCGTAAATTGAGATCTACACGAGTATTAGATTAGTGAATGTAGCTAATAAAATTTTAAAAAATGGCTTTGTAGTTGCAATGCTTTATAGAACATTTTATGAAATTTGCTCAAAAAGCGAACTAAATTTTTTGTATTGCATATCACTGGAAATAAAAATGTTTTATTATAAGAAATCTGTTCTAAACATGGGAATGATTTGCATTTTCAAGCATTTTATTGAATCTAAATTAAAAATTTCGAATGTTAAAATATTTTATCATACATAAAATAATTTTTTTTGTTTAGCTATATACTTTAAAGAACATTTTAAAATTATAAATTTACAATTTTACTATCAATCTTAAGTGTTATTCATGTAATGCATCAATTCAGTATTGAGCGAATAATATTTTTTTGCTTATTTTAACCTATTGTTCTTGTAAATAACTTTATGATAAATGTGAAGCGAGTATGAAATTTTTTTTTAATAACGAAAAAATATGTATGTGCATCATTGTTTATTTGTAACAGTAATGTGTGACGTAAGGCATGTGAAATTAAATTCGATTAATAATTCGATAAAACGCAAGAAAATGTTCTGACATTGATTACAAAAGGCTATTTTCAATATTTATTTTATTTGGTGCTCACTTTTTGTTATTATAATTGTAAAATATATATTTGGTATTCACATTTTTTATTCATTTTTGCATACATTTTTTTAAAGTAAAAATTTGAAAATAGATTCCATAAATAAATATTTATATTCACTGTTTTCAAGTTTAATCTTCTTATAAGTTAGAAATTTTTTTTTATTTTATTAAATCGTTTGGCTTAATTTTACATTGCTTTCTGTGAATTCATTTGGATATACAATTGTTCTTACAAATATCAGATACAAATTACAAATATGATTCACAATGGTTTCCTGAAGTTTCGGATTTTGAAATTTCCAGTGAGTATAATTTTTAAATAATAAACGGAATCATAAAATTAAATTAATATTATTTATTTGTCGCTGCAATAATAATAGATTAATCAATTATAGTAGTTTCTTGTAATTATCGTTTTGTCAAATGAAACTAAATTCGGAATACAGTGGACCCCAAAAGAGTTCGTACACTTGCAATTTCCTATAAAATATAATGTTTTCGACTAATAAAAATTAATATATTGTAATTGTAATTTTTTTTATGATATCTGCAACTTGTTCTTAATAGAATGAGATAATAATTTTTTTAAAAATGATATAACTATTATTTTTAAAAATTAATAAACTAAAAGCTACTGAAAAATTACGCCACTAAAGTCTTCGTAACCTAACAAAAATCTCAACTTAGCTTTAAATATTGTATTTCTTTCTTACTTTAGTACTTAGTAAGATATCTTTTAGTGTCCACAATAATTTGTAAATGTTTTGGTATAGATTTAATCAGTTTTTTGTAATTTCTGCATCGGTTTTCCTCCGTGCTTCTGTTATTATTGTTTTTACTTCCCCTTTTGTCTTTATGTGTCCTGTTTTCTTTTTTTTAAATCAATTTCTCACCAAATATGTTCTACTGGGCTAAATAAACTGATTGAGGAGGTTTTTTCAGAATTTTGGACAGTTATAGAGACACCAGCGGCTTACATTGAGAGCAGAGCGCTTGGCATCATTATCTTGTTAAAAAATGTAGTAGTCTCCTATATCCAAATTTTCGCCAAATGATTTAAAATTTCCCTTTAAAATATTTAAATAGAGCTGATAATTCACAATATCATCAAAAAATACCAAATTATCTAATTTTGAGGCCGATTTACACCTCCACGCAAGAACACTTCCATCTCCAAGATTCATTGATCCAATTTGATTCTTGAGATTAAGTTTCAGAAAATTCAAAATTAACAGCAAATTGATTGGGAGGACGGAAAATTAAACATTTTTGGTTCTGATGGGCATATAATAGTTTGTAAATGAAAAAATGAGGAATTTAATCCCATGAATTTATGTGGAACAAGAACTCCTCCATCTCCATGCTGAAGCATGGAGGTGGAGAAGTTCTTGCGTGGGGGTGTAAATTGACTTTAAAATTATGTAATTTGGGTTTTTTATGGCATTGTGAATCATGAGCTCTCTATTTAAATATTTTAGAAGAATTTTAAATTATACGCCCAAAATTTGGATATTGGAGACCACTTCATTTTTTAACAAGATAATGACACCAAGCGCACTTCTCTCAATGTATGCCACTGGTGTCTCTATAACTGTCCCAAAATTCTGAGAACACTTTCTCAATCAGTTTATTTAGCCCAGTAGAACATATTTGGTGATAATTTGATTTTACAAAAAAGAAAACATGACATATAAACACATAATGGGAAGTAAAAACAATAATAACAGAAGCATGGAGGAAAACCGATGCTGAAATTACAAAAAACTGATTAAATCTATACCAAAACATTTAAAAGTTGTTGTGGACACTAAAAGATATCCTACTAAATACTAAAGTAAGAAAGAAATACAATATTTAAAGCTAAGTTGAGATTTTTGTTAAGTGTACGAAGACTTTTGTGGCGTAATTTTTCAGTAGCTTTTTGATTATTAATTTTTAAAAATAATAGTTATATTATTTTTAAAAAAATAATTATGTCATTCTATTAAGAACAAGTTGCGGATATCATAAAAAAATTACAATTACAATATATTAATTTTTATTAGTCGAAAACATTAAATTTTATAGGAAATTGCAAGTGTACGAACACTTTTGGGGTCCACTGTATATAACCATTGAATACCGATTTTTATTAAAAATGACAGTGAAATAGGTTAACGCGAAAAATAACGTAATTTATATCTAAAACTTACAATATGTAAGCATTTATTGCATACTATTTTCCACGTTATTTTTTCAGTTTTTATCACAGAAATTTCAACATCAAGGCAGCCATTATTTGAAGTTTTATCAAAGTATATAAGATTTTTTTCACTATTTAATACATAAGCTCTTAAAATTTGGTTTTCCTCTTCCTTACTAATTCATCATAAATTAAAATTCCACTGACATGTGTAGAATGTATAGAATTTTGTTTGTGTGTGTTAAACAGTAGTATTGATTTTGTGCAATGTATTTTACGTCATAAATATCACTAAAGCCAATTAAAAAAAATCGTGTTAGATCTGTAATAATTTGTTGCTGTTTTAATTTCAATTAGGTTACGATTTTCTTTATATTTTAAATTCAAATTTTTTAAAAAATTTTACGAACTTGAATCACTGGAAATTTGTTTTTATTTGGTCATTAAACGTCATTGTAAAAAATTACATCGATAAGTTATAGCCATTATAGAAAAATTGTACCGATCATCACTAATAGTATGAAGGATAAGTAAATTTTAAAAGTAAGGCTATTATAAGTATATGCCACCCAATACGCTTAATTCTTTAAAAAGAAAATTGTAACTATTATAAAAAATCCGATTTTACTTCAATTATTTTCAAATTGTCATAAATATTGTTGTTATAGCTGGATATTATTTATTTACAATTTGTTGGTGGATTATAGTTCGATTGATTAGAACCAAATCATTACTTGTAAAAAACGTTTTCTCAAAATTCTAAGTGGTGTTAATTTGAACATTAAATAACGAAAAGTGTGAGTGGTTTTAAATAAAAATATAAGTTTCTGATATATTTACATATTTTTTATTAAAGAAAAATAGTTTAGATTCGACCATGGATACAAAAATAAAAAAGACGTGTTCCTTTTTTGATTATTATATCATAAAATTAAATCTGCTACGAGTAATTATCGGACAATAACAGTCAAAGTAAGGATTAATTAAGAAATAAACAGTCAAATTTAATCCGGTTTAGCAATTTAATCAATTTTGTTGTACTCGTATGTACTTAAAAATATATAGAGTCAATTTCTCTGCCTTTTTCTCAAAAATGAATCGTAAATATCCATGAGACACTTAGGATTTTCTTACATTTCATGAAAAGAATTGGTTGTTAATAAACTGAGTTGATATTTCTAACACAAAATATTTTGTTAATTAATTATTTATTATTGGGAGAAATATTTTTTGACACTTTTATATTTTTGAAAAAGAGAAAAAAAATTCAAATAATGTTGAATCAATCTCAGAAAATTAAATTGAAAAAAGATAATAAATAAAGTTTCCTTTTCAAAATGAATTGCATTGCATAATGACTAAACGGCTTATGTTGTGTGGTCTTTTTTTTCAAACAAGGAAGAGTTTTGTAGAAATAATTAATGTTATACCTTTCTTATGTTGCTCTTTTTTGTCCTTCCAACTAGTTAATGCTTACTTACGGAAAAGTAATTACTCTTTAGAATCGGTCGGTGGCACTGATTAGGGTATAGAAGATCCTTAATTATTAAATTAGGGAAGTAACCTGTCTTACGCAGTTCAAAGACATAATTACAGAACTCGCTCTGAAGATTTTAATTAGCGGTGGAAGACAGTTTTCTGTAATTGAAACTCTCATTGTTATTCTGGATCAGTAGAATACTTTTTTTCGAGCATAGAATTGATGTATTTATTATATGCCTTATTAGTTTGCGCCAATCTGAAGCACAATTTATGGGTTTCCGCTACAGTAAAATTTACAGGGAACTAGTTACCATGACTTGTTTAGACATTTTATGTTCGTGAGAATCTCTTCTTTTATGAAAAGGTAAGCACGTATCTTCTTATAAGTATCATCACATGTAGAATATAAGATTTGTTCTTATGTATGGTTATTTTAAGAAATCACTTTATGATCCTTCGATAATTGCATTGTATTCGAAAGCTTTTAAAAACATCCAGGTCTTAATAGTTCTATTTAAAAACAACCACAGTTCTCATTTTTTTTTAATGTTTTTAATTCAGAAAATTAACTGAAAAGCATATCTTCTGAATTTGAAATTTAGATCTTTGTAAGAAAAATTAAGAAGCACATTTAAAAAAAACGATATTCATTTCTTGTAAGTTTTATAATTTTAGTAGAGGATAAGTGGGTTGTCTTTTTTTTTCTTCTTAATTTTTGGAATCTACTTTTTTCTGAGATATGCTAGAGAGAAATATGTGTATACACGTCATCATCAGTGTCACTCAGATAAGGATTAGAATTTCAACTCTTCCGTACATTAACAGAGTTTTAATTTTTAGCATAAAGAGTATTTCTTGGAGCTTTCGTATAATTTTTTAAAGAAAACATATAACCCCTCTAATAAAAATAGTACACATTTGGGTCTCACCATTACTTTTTTTTAATATCTTGCAACTAAAATAAATTACGAATAATTTATTTTACTTCAATTCAGTCATTCTACTGCTCAGTGATATACATTTTATACCGATGTCAAGTTATTTACTGTTATTTAAAGTATTCTCTATTGTAGTTCATCAATGTAATGTACATTCTTGTACATGTGTATATAAAGAAGACATTTTGCATATAATCATTACTAGAAAAAAGAGAAAAGCAGAGTAGGAAAACGAATTTATTAAAGTATTTTAAACGTAGAAAAAAGTGGTCACTGTGTATCCTTTCGCAACATGTAAAGATAAATTAAAGAAACAAGCAAATTCCTATTTACTCAGGGAAATACAATTGAGAGATTAATAGGGAAGCTATAATTGTTGCTAAGTGAAAGAAAATAGTAAGTATTTTTAGAAACTTTGTATGTGGTTTTAGGAAAAAACGTGGAGTCACACTTGATCGTACGGAAATGTATGTACTATTTAGATATTATTTTTTCTATGAGTAGGAAATGAACTAAAACATAGAATATAATTAATCCTTTTGACGTATGAAGTGAAAGGAGGTAGGAATTTAAAAACTATTCGTAACTAAGATACTCAGAAAAATATGAAATTAAAATTGATATTAAGGGAAGTTGTTACACACACGTGTGTTACATTTCATTCTTTTCTTAAACTTGTTATCTTGTAGTTTTTTGCATGTTTTTTAGACTTATCTTAATTTTTAAAAATTTATTTAATAAACAGTACCAATTTTGTTGTAGTGGAAGAATAAGAATAAAGTAGTACATAAAATACTTTGTACAAAATAATAATTTTTCATATTCTGTGATACATAGACTTTAATACATGATGATATGAGAACACTAATATGAGTCACAGTAGCAAATTGCAGGGAAGGAAACAAAAGAAAACTTTATAATGTTATTTCTTGTTCTGAAAATTATGCGAATAGCTATATTGTAAGAATGACGGAAGCGTATATTAATGAATGTTATCAATGCAATTTACTTCCATGCTAGTAATTATTTTAAGAAAAACATACATCTACACATTTTTTGTTTGTAAAAAACTTATCCTAACTTCGAAGATATACCTATTTAAAAATATATTTCGCAATATTTTTGCATTGAAAACTAAAAATAATTTTTTGATGAACATCAATTAAAAATAAAGCATCTGTGATCTTTAATCACCAAATTTCCGATCTTGTAAAATGTCGTTCATTTATTTATATAATGTTCAAAATTACAGCCAATGTCTTAAAGACAATAATATGTTACAAGGTAATGCAATAGATAATAATATAAAACCTTAAAAATGGGTTTTTTTAGGTAGAGAAATATTAGTTTATAATTACTATTGTTTTCCTCAACCTATTTTTATGGAAGTGAATTCAAATGCTTACATGTATTTATGTGTTTCAGCACCAAAACTATTCGTCATAATTTACACTGCTTATTACACTTGGCACTCTAAAATTCTCAAGTCTATCTCAATTTTTACGAAATCATTCACACTACTACAGTTCATTGTCTTTCAGTTCAACTTACACAAGCTGATGCTTTTTAAAACTACACTCATGACAGAAACCGCGATGTTGTAATTGAGGTCATCAGCTTTGTCTTAGCTCAAAATCTGACCTCCCAAACTAGATCTTGAATCCAACTCTCAATCCCATAACAACGTCGTTATCCATAATAAAACTTGTGGTATCGCTTCAATGCTTCGGGGCAAAACTTCCGTAAAGAGAGCCTATAAGAGTTGCATACCTTTTTTCCCCATAGAAATGCTAAAAAGGAAAAAAATTATAAAAGAAAGAAATCTACGAATTCCTTTGCTCATTCACAGTCATCTTGTATTGCAGAAGGACTGCCGCCGCGGGCGAGTGAAAAGGTGTTACACGTGTTTCTGCTGACAAATGGATGCGCCTCCTGTGGGTTAAGAGGGAACGAGAAGATGGATCGTAAATCATGCGTAGGGGCTTCAAAAGACGTCGTCAGCTTTGATACGCATCAGCCATCAATTTCATACGATGAGTGGAGATGTGGTTAGAATTCTGGCCGGTCAGAGATTTTTTCTGGACGTGGAAAGGAAAATTGCGTTGTTTTAACAGGTTTATGGCATCCTAGAGAACATTGATTTTTATCGTCGGTGCGATGTTATGATCATGTGTTAGCAGATCCCCCCCCCCTTTATCCGCCTTTACCAATAAATTAATAAGCTATTAAAATATTTCTTCCATTTAAGACTTATTTCGAGCTGTTGCTGAGAATAGGACCCAGGCTAGTAACACTTTCTCAAACACACACAAACACAAATTCTATTAAAACATGTTCTATAAAGAATGAGACTTGCTCTCTGTTTCGGGAACAGCATGAAATAAATTATTCGTTTCATTTTAAATCAGTCCATTTTTGCTTGAATCGATGCCTAATATATTCGACCTCTTGGCTGTGTTCACAGTCGATTTTCTTATATCCCGTGTTATAAGCTACATATATGTGTAGAATATTTCTCTGTTTTCACCAGTCATTTAGCATACGCTTAAATCACACGAATTTATATTATATTGGTAAGTTTTTCAATTTGAAAAAGTGGTATGCGTTTGTGTCGCAATTCTTAGCATTACACTCACCAGCCTTAACTGACAATTTATTACAGAATCTAATTCCCTGGATTAAGACCGAGATATTGCATTTGTATTTCAAAGCTAAAGAAACATTTAAACTCATATATAAAAAAGAAAAATTATTCTTTTACTCTTTTGCATTTTAGGGATCTTTTCATACGTATTATGACCAAGTATTTACATCTGAATAGTTAAGATGGTTAACAGTGAATTATTCCAGTATTAATACAGGAATATTTTACTTTTTTAAAAACAATTCCTAATCAAGATCTTGTTCCATTGACATGAAAACAACCTCCATCAGTACTCTGGATTATCTTATTCTTTTAAAGATATGAATTACTTAGATTTCGCTATGCTGAATTTTAAGCTTAAGATAGTTTCCACACTCAGGTTCTTTGTCAAACATTTTATGTCTCTTCGATTTAAGTACATTTTATGTAAAACAATAGTGCCCGTCATTGTGAAAGGGAAATATTGATCTGCAATGCAAATGAGAAAAAAGAAAAAAATTTTTTTTATCTTTCAGCTCTAATGGAGAAATTATTTATTATTTTTTTTTGTATTACCTATGTTAATTGTATTGCATATGTTATTTTACCTTCAATATAAAGTATCATAGGATTTTATCTGACTTAAAAATATTGTAACATATCACAAAATTTAAATTTCAGGCAATATATATAATGAATAGGTTTTAGTTTCCGAACAGAATAATCATTCTAATATTTTCAGTAACACATACACACAAATGCGCAAACATATACGCACACACACGCTGCAATTGAGAAATACAATTCTAATCCATGATATCTTTTAAGATTTCCAAAAATAATGAAAATGAGACTAAAACAATTTGGCTTATCTTTACGGCACATTTAATTCAATGCTTTTTGAAGAATTAATGACTAATTTCTATTATTAACTAAAGTATTACACCAAAGTTGTGAAGCATGTAAAAAAATGTTGTAAAGTAAAAGTATGAATAAAAATGTGAGCTAGAAGAACCACATTTCTAAAATGGTAGATTTACATGTGAATTGTATGGTTTATTTATTCATCGTCTTCGATTCGACGCCCTTCAAGCAGGTCAAATACATTTGCACTTGACGGTCACACCCACAGAGTTCACTGAAATGCATCCGTCAAAACTACAAAAATGAATGAATAAATAAATAAGTCAAGAAGACTAATATTATTTAATCTAAATTACAACTTAAATATCTACTAATTATTATCTTTTTTTGAGAATTTGTGGTAAACTACGTGACGAATTATTAAAAGGAACATAAGTGTAAATTAAAGTCAAATTAGAGGTTTAATGTTTAGTTTCTCTTCCTTTTGGAAATTATCCGTCGTAGTTGCTGCAATAATCATTTCTCAGCTTTCATATTTTATGAATGCACTATATTATTTGATTCTTATGTGTTTACAACTTTATAATTGATTTTCATGCTGTGTTTCCTAATTTTAGAAATTAATACCTTTATCGGGCCCTAACACACACACACACACACACACACACACACACACACACACACACACACACACACACACACACACACACACTACAATATCGCACATGTCAATAGCAATTTCAGAATATAAAATTTTGACAAATGGTATATTAATGAAAAATATCTTTGTTTTATGTGTTGCTAGCATTTTTACCATGTTTTTTTCTTCTGTAAAAAGTTTGACCGTACGTAAAATTTAACGATTTTTAGAAATTACTTTATGTCGAATTTTTGAAAGTAATTTTAATTCATTATAATTTATTCGGTTGTTTTCAACAATTGCATAAGTGTGTAAGAATAATATAAAATTTATGAGAATGTGACAAGGGATTAAAATATTTTATAGTCGAACTTTGATGATCAATATTATTTCTTCTAAACTTATTAATTTAATATTTTTTTTTTTTGAATCTCTATTTAGATCCTTGTGTGCCACAAGTATAACACAAGGCTTACAAACGTAAGTCAATACTCAATCAATAGTGGTAGGAAGTTTTAAGTACAGGATACAAGCACAAATGGGAATCAAAAGGTAAAAGAAACAAGAAGGGATGCAAATACAATAAACACAGAACAAAATACAAGATTGCTCACGTGCACAAAAACGGAGACATTCAGTAACTAAAATAATTTAATATTAACAGGAGATTTGCAAAACACGCAATAATTTTATTTTAATATAATGTAAAATCGTCAAAAAAAAAGACATTCTAAGCAATTTTTACAGATCTCATATCAGATGGAGAAAATTGGTAGCAATATTAAAAGCTCAAAAGGAGTTAAAGCATAGAGTCAATGGATTAATGAGTTAATATAGTTAATTTCTAAAATAAAATTTTTCCCATTGTGTAATCCTATTTTTAAAAATTTTTATTTAGCGTAAAATTCGGGGTATAACGCGCACTTTTAATACAAATATAAGATCAAAATTTACGGGTGAGCGTTATACACCGGGTATGAAAATGATAGCTTAAAAAAAAGATGAGCATAAAAAAATAGACATCTATATAGATCGAAATACTGTTTATTTAAAGGAAATGACATTCTTTATGAACTTAAAGGGTTGTAGTTCTAGAAGTATACTATTTTTTTTCCAAAAACATGGGATAATACCTCGAATAAATTCAAAACATAAGAGAATTGCATCCATACATTTCAGGTTTCTTCCTAAAAAAATGAGTGCGCGTTATACGCTGTATTTTACGGTATATATATTGCAAAATGTGGTTAGGAATAGTTTAATTGCCTTATGCTCTGATCATTAGCTTAAAAGACATTCGAGGAAAAGTATTCGGGGTGTGGATGGGGTGGTGAGAACATAAACTAGAATACTTCCTGCAAACGATTTGTAATATATCCTCCATTTTTTATATCGCATGATAAATGGTTTGGCAGTTAAATATTATTAACTATTACACAATTTCAGGACATATAATTGTTATTTCGAAATTAATCGAATCTTCTAAATTATTATGGGAAATGGCCTGAAAGTTTGGATTGAAGAGTTTCATGATTTTTGTGGAATTAAAATCTATAAAACTTCTTTTATTTTTGATTGAATAAATAATTCATAATTTTTAGAATAATATAATATTATTTTGTTTTTTTAAAAATATTTTAAAATGAGAAAAAAGTCGTCTGTTGTTTAATGCCAAAAGATTTGATAAATATTAAGTAGAAATAAATTATCACCAAATGTTGAAACGAAATTTAAAATTTAATTTCAACGTGGATTTTTCGGAAGCTAATTAAGAATGTTAATTAAGTTAATTAAGGATCATTAACACACATACTGTAGTTCAATTCTCTTTGAGCCGTTAACTTTGTTACCAATTTTGTCTAGTTTCGAAAAAAATTACGAAAATTATTTTTGTAAATTTTTTTACCCCCCTTTTTTTTTACCTCTAGAATAACTTTATTTCAGATTTAAAAATCATACATATGTAGGAGTTTTAAAGAACCCGTGTGGAAGTTAAAATGCGCATTTTATTTGATTTCTCTCGTAAATACAGGAAAATATAATTTCTTTCTTTATTTTTGAAACTAAAGCATAATTTAAGCTAGTCAAATTCAATAAAATGAAAAGCACTTAATTCACTACTGTGATTAATTGGGAAAAAATTTAAACAAAAAGAAAGTGATTTGTGTTATATTTACAAAAAAAGGAATAAATATAAGCAAAAATATTGACTGCTTCACAGATTTAACTCTAAATCATTTGATATGATTTTTTAAATAAATATTCTTATTTTTCCAAATAGTATAAACTTCCAGTAAATTCAGGAAATCTTGGTAACCTTTCCGTAAGCATATATCAATGCAATCTGATGCTTATATGATATTCAAAATTGAAATTTTAAGCAATATCGTGTTTAGTAGAAAATGGCAAGTTTATTAAAAAGGAGAAAAGTTCAGTAAAGAGACAAGCAAATTGTAATCGACCAGTGTCTTCTGTTCCCTCCTACGCTTACTGCTATTACACGGCATATTTATCTTCATTCTCCTTTTAAATCTTTGCAAAAAACTGTACAAATCGTGTACCACGACACCTGCAACTGAATTAGATGTTCCTGTCTCAAGGTTGAAACAAGAAGTTGTCTGCTTAAATTATGAACTGCCTATCGGATTAAATTCGCGGCAACAGATATTTTTCTTACCACTTTTAACCCTACATGATATTCCGAAATCAACCTGTTCCTCGTAGAAAGAAGCTATTGCAATAAAGGCTAAAAAAAGAGAAAAAAATATTCCTCGTCGTATGTGTCTACTTTAAGCGATAACGCAGCCCACGTAAGAGCTATGTGTGTGGAATGTCCTATTAGTTTCCAAGTTCTCTTAAAATATATGTTATTAATATTTACTGGTCTATTTGAAAATTAAAGATATTCTGCAGCTGCATTATACAGATAACGAAGTATGACCAGCCGTAATATCCGATTCCCATAGCTTAATCGTTTTTATGTTTCCTGTTCCTCATTGTAAACTGTTTTGGGCAATGCATATTCATGATATTTCGTCAAGTTAAAGAGGAAAACATAATGTTTCAAAAGTTACACTTCGTATAGAAAAAGTTAAACTGAACTTTAAGAGCTACAGTGAAAAAAATATGGAATGAAGTAATTTACCTGAAAACGAAGCTTTACAATAATTGACGAAAAGAGTTGTATCCATTTCGTCATTGAAAAATCATACATGAAAACTTACATCTTAGAATAAATATACTTAGAATTAAATTTAAAAGTGATTATTGATAGTTTGTAAAACGTAAAATGAAAAGATAATGATAAGATATAAAACAACAGAGGGAAAAAAAAAGTCAAATAATTACACAAAAAATATACGGAAGGAAAGGAGAGAAAAAGAACAAATGTTTTTCTCAAAGCATAAATTTGATTTGCAAAGCAAAACGGGCAATGGATATATACAGTGGAGATAGTAGATAGGAGTAGTAGAAAATGTAGATAGGAAAAAGAAAAAGAAGACAAAAACTGTATAGACACCCGGAAGAACTCTATAACGGTTGTACAGCAAAATTTAAAAATTTAACTATAAAATGATAAGTTTATAACGCTTTCTGAGCAAATTTGGACAGAGAAGCAAAAGTTGAAAATTTACTAACTGCCTTTGTAAAAATATTTTTTTATTGAGTTTTTTGATAAATAGTGTATAGTAAAATTTTCACCTAAGGAACAATCATATATCTTCACTACTTACTGTAGTACTATAAGAATTGGTTAAACTCTAATAAACATACTGCAATGTATGGTATTTTGCGCACAAGTAAGTTTCTTAATTGAAAAAAAAAGAGAAGTATAATTTAAGTGATAGGACAACAAATTATAAATAAGTTTTTTTTAATAATCCCTACTTTTTCGTGGATTTTATTGTATAAATTTTAGATTTTTAAAATAAAAATGCAAGGGGAGGTGCTTACCTCTCTTCCTTAGATCTCCCTAATCTTCGTCATTGGATATAAATTGTACAATTATATTTTTTTACTTTTTTAAAGAAAGTAGTATAGTTTCAATATAGGACACTTCTGTAT
The DNA here is from genome assembly GCA_019973975.1 of Trichonephila clavata. Lineage (NCBI taxonomy): Eukaryota > Metazoa > Arthropoda > Arachnida > Araneae > Nephilidae > Trichonephila > Trichonephila clavata. Next base: position 34,456 of record BMAO01025502.1, on the reverse strand, counting down.
TGCTACAAACTTCATACTGCTTTGTTTAATCAATTTATATATTTTACATCATTGATATAAATAGTCATGACAGATAAAAGATTTTTTAACCTGAAAATTCTGAAAAGTGAATCTAAGTTTACTTTTATTAATGTATTAACTTTGGTTTACATTTCAGAAATTCTATGCTATGCGTAATTATTTTGTTTAAATCTGTAAACAACGTAACCTACTCATAAACACGATCTAGGAAATTAATTCTTTCAAACGAAATGTATTCTTTCGTTTTATAGTTTCTTAAAATATTTTATTGTAACATTTTGTCTTAATTTTTGATGTGTAACATCTTTACTCTCGGTTGCTGGATATTTGTTGGAGTGATTTCGTGAAAAGGGACGGAAATGCGTAACAGGAAGTCGGGGGAAGCGCGCGCTGTTTGATTTGACCAATTTAGCTCCTTGGGGGTGTCTCTTCGGGGGCTCGTTGTATGTGAAATCTGAGGATATATTTATATATGTGTAAACTATATATATTAAAAATTATATTTCCTGTTAAGCGTCTGGCAAAGCTCATCATTCTTAAAAAAAATAGGAGTAAGTAACATGGAATTATTTGAATAAATATTTAAGTGCTACATTTTCATACTTTGAGGTTAATTCCTGTCACTGTCAATATAATATTTTTAATTGTGATTAAAAACTATTTCTCGATTAAAAAAAACTAACTAATTAAGTAAACGGGTATTTTTGATTTTCTCTAATACATATTTGTAATTTTTAAGCATGCGCTTGACGGTGTCTCTTTGCTACCCTCGTCTGGGGGTCCAACTGTAGTAGCAATTAAGACCCCCTCCTACCGCACATACCAACAAGTCTTGTCATTTTGGTGGTCGCATACATTTCTCCGAATCAAACAGTTAAAAAAATTAAAGATTTCCTGCATTTTGTACTTTTACCGTATACCAAAGGTGTAGTTCTGCTCTTTTAAAAAAAAACTATCACTTGCTTCCCATGATTTTGAGAGGCGATTTTAACGTTAATAACTTCAGTTTGCCAGAAGCTGAGCCGCTCATAGCTTTTCTGAAAGATAAACTCAAGCTCCAAATGAACACTAATCGAAATGTTTCAACAACTAACAGTGGTACTGTTATTGACGCTGTTTTCAGCGATTTTTAAATACTTTGAAATCACAAGTATGTGTATCATACTTTAGTTTTCATAAATCTATTGTCTCCGCTCTTCCCAAAATTGAACAATAATAAATATTTTTGATAAAAAACTGCATTACTCCTTGTGTTAATTAAATAAAATTTTCATTTAAGATATAATTATTCGATAGAAAATTATTTCCAATCATAACTGATTCATTTCTTTCAGGATTAAAGTCACTATTGCGTATTTACCATGATAACAAATCAGATGTTACACATCATATGCGACTACTGTAAGACTCGTTTCTTTTTTTAAATTTTAATACGTTAAATTACAAAAAGCATTGAAAATACAAATACGAAGAAATAATATTAATAATGCGAAGAAATAATATTAATAATACGAATAAAAGTCCTTTTGACTCAGCGATTTGCGCAACAGTGTTAAAAGAAATATTTGTCAGTTTTTCAGATGATTTTTTTTATTTACTTTAAAAACAAATTACATCTATAGAATTAAAAGTGTATAAAATAGCCTTTAGAAATTAAATATTTTTTAATAAATATCTTTTAGATTAACATGCGTTTATAGTGAAGTTTGTTATAACTGTTTTAAAATTAATGATACAAAAATATATTATACTTACGTATATTAAATATAAATTGAAAACTAAACAAGCATTATAAAGCTCGAAATGCGTTGTTTTTTAAATTAATTTTTTTATGCTTAACGTTTGCGGGATTGCTATGAAAGTTGTTCTTCTCTGAAAATATTTTACACCTTTTTTGTTATATATTTTTTGGAAAACGAATCAATTTTAATATTCATGTGCTATGTGATATACTTTTCTTTCAATATTCCCAACACACAAAAAAAAAGAAAAGAAACATGTATTTATAATATAAAGATACATCAACAGTGTTTAAATGATTAAAAAGAAATTTTTTGTAAACGCATTTATTTTATATTCCGAGATTAACGATTGTCACAGAAGGAAAAAAAATGAAACTTTTAAAAATAATACCTAGTCTAACGTCGAAATGCATTTTAAAATTGCTTTAACATTTACGATTTTTTTTCTACATCGCAGCAAAATTTACAAAGCTTTTTACATTTTCATGGAAAATTTCCTATATTAAGATCCTTTCTGAGAAATAAAAGTGCAGATAACATTGTAAATTCGCATTAAAGTATCCGACTACTTGGGACAACTTTTTTTTTTAAATGGAGATTTGGGGATTTTTTGCTTTGTTTTTAGATTTGTTTAGTGCATTTTAAGAAAAATATACTAAAATTAAGAAGATAAATTATTATTATTAAAATGGGAAAAAATTGGTAAAAATTTACAAAAAAATGACATAAACGCGGTCCATTCTAAAAGTTTTAAGTCCCTAAAAGTTTATGAACAAATACAGTTTATGAACTTTTAGTCCCTAAAAGTTTATGAACAAATTTTCAAGTTTTAATTCTGATGTGTTGCTAAGTTGTTTATTTTTGAAATGACGTTCAGGATAAGAGATATTTCAATTTTTACAAAAACTAGAGCATTTTATCTTAGTTTTTATATGAAATTGCTTTAATAAAAAATAGTGATTAACTTAACGGACTATATATTTTGTAATGAAACAGTGATTGAAAAATCTGAAGGTTAAAACACTTCTACTATTATGCAAAACAACGCAAAACATTTCAGTTAATTATTTTCAAAACTTTTTTGAAAATAATTAACTGTCCCCGTTTGAGCATTTTTTTAAAAATCACATTTCGAGAAAAACGCGTTTTAAAGTATGACATATCTTGCTTAAAGAAATGAAATCTGCTTTTACTAAAACATTTGTAGTTTTTGTTCTAATAGAACGAAAAATAACAAACTTACTATTTTTAAAAAGCTAATAAGATGGCCTATAAAATAAAATCATAAATTTTTTTTCGTCAATTTTTGGCAAAATTCACAATTTTAAGGTAGTTGGATACCTTAAACCGACAGTATTTCATACGAACGTTTTTAGTATGAATCTAAACCAGAGATCTGTATATTGAAGATTAGCCAGAACGCACACAATATTTCTGAAAATTTCACTATTAATTCAAGTCGGAAGGAAGCAGACGAGCGCTTGTTTTGAAAAGATCGTGGTCATAATCGGGATCAGGGTTGAAAGGGTGCGAGCTAGGTTGAGCGGAGGAGTTGTGCCAGGTCGTTTATTCTGCTGGCACTTGACAAGAGGAGATGGGTTCATAGGGTAGACCGAAGAGAGACTGCATGGCGACTATTAAGTAGAAAGGATAGTCTCCCTTTCTTTATTTTTTTTGGCATAAGCATTTCATTTCGTTTCTTTCACTGTCGGTCTTTTTTTCCTGACTCTTTTTAGTATGCAGATCAGGCAAAGATATTAATTAAAATATGAGAGAGGCAAACAAAACAATTACGAATACCGTTTTGAAAGCTTGGATCTTTTCAGAATGCAGTCACCAGGTGGTCTTTCTCGGGGTCGGCATGGAGCAGATAAATGAGATTTGTTCTTCGAAGTCTAAGTGAGATTTGGAATCTACATATTGAACAGTAAAAAGAAAGCAAAACGTTTTTTCACACTTTTAAAAACTGTATTTCATTTTTGTTAAAGTGTATTTTTATGTTCATCTGATAATCTTTTTTTGTTGAGAATAAATCGTTTTGCTTTCCTTATCACTTTTAGAGTTATGTTTTCATAAAATAACTTGCTACCCCCTCCCCCTTTTAACTTTTCAAATTTAAGAAACTATGATTTGTTAAAAGCAGTTACATGAATTTATTTACTAAAGGACTATTTCCTTCTTCTATATATATAGCTAGCATTTGTCAACCTTCTAAAACTATTTTAGCGTCTTCTAGAATCGTCGTGATGTATAGGCATAACTTGTTTCTACATACATGACGCTTTCAATATCCTATCAAATTCTACTAATTCAATTATAATTTTAGATTCTTAAGGTCTTGATACAATCGTATTTATATAAATCTTGTACAAATAAAATATAAAAATGCAAGATATATATTTTATTTCAATAAAAACATTAGTAATTTGTGTTTAGCATGTCTTTAACCTTTAAAACTCTGTAGTATATATTTTGTACAACTTATTCCTTTCTCGGTTGTACCAAGCAAGCGATTCAGCTATAGGTCGTTCCCAATTTTTAAAAAAACTATTTCTGAATCGCTTGATACTGCAGTTGTGCTACTGCCAAAGTAAGCGAAGGAAAAAATTTGCTGTGCAATATGGATACCCCTGAGTTTTAAAAAATTAAATATCCCTTTGCATTTGGGAATAAATTTTGTTTTGAAATTAAACCAATTGTGACATTTTAAAAAATATGTTAATAACAAAATAAAAAAAAATAAGCTCTGATATTAGAAACAGAAATTGAATAAATAATTTAGCCTTTTTATTTGTGTTTCAAGAATTCAATAGGAAACAAACCAGGAAAAGCAGATTTTTTTTTTAGGAATCCGTAGAAACAGAGTTAAACATCATATGTAGAGATGGGGCGTAACAGTTTGATAACAGTTTTACTTTTTTGGTGTTAGCTTTCTAGCGTGTTATATACCTAGTAAATTTCGTATAAATTTATATTAATTTGATATCAAAGTTTAAATACGTTCCAGTTATTGCAAAAAATACTTAAACATTTTATGTAAATTTGTTAACAGCTTTGACTTTTGTTTTGTTATCATTGATTACTTTCATTAGGCAATTTTCAATAGCCGATTATTTCTATCATAACTTGTTATAAATGCCAAACATGAATAAGGTTAAATTTGATTCACATGTGAGGGTACAGATGCCAATTCAGTTGATAAAATCTATCAGAATTTTAAAATGCTTATTACTTAAAAAACTTTAAAATATGAAATATATATATATATATATATATAGAATTTTTGGATTTTAGTTAGCTGGTAACTTGTGCAAGAAAAAAAAATCAAAATTGGTTTTCAGATTTGAAGATTTTTGCTTTATATTTCCATTAAATAAGAGATATACAAAAACTTTCATTGCACATATCTGTATATTTGCTTTATGAGTAAGAAAATTGACACGATTTATTTACATAATCTACTACTATTATAATTATGTATATAATGTGTAAAAAATTAGACATTGGGGAAAAATATTAGTAAAACTGAATCAATAAATAGAAATTAAATACATTTTTGTTTTTTCGGTATGTACTGGGAGTTCAAAATTAAACTAGAGGTGTTTAGACCTGTTAAACTTTTGTGATACAAAAACTAATAGGCGCGTATCAACCAAAAGTCGCGCACATTTTTCCCCTACGTGTACGATTTTGATTTCTCTCTATTTATAGTTCAAATTTCCTCTTTTAGGAAGGAAATAATGCAGGGTAACACTGAATTAGTTTAGTACCAAGAGCAGGGGCGAATGTTCTACAAGGAAATATTTTTGTGTCGACAATTTTTTCAGTGTTAATGAAATTCTCAGTACTTAATTAGGCGTAATTGCTGTGAAGCTTATGTGAACTAAACAGTGCGTCTGCGGCACTAAAGCATTTCGTCGTGTAAAATGCTTGTATAGAGGTCCTCTAACATTTACTAATCTCCGACAGATGAGCTTGCATTTCGAAGAGACGGGAATATTTACTATCAAACCTTGATGAAGCCGCTATGTTGAATTAGATTATAGAGAACAGAAAAAATACTACTTTAGTAATAGAATAAGCAACAGAAAAAGGACATGAAAGCAATTAGTGTACGGGTTATATTACCGCTTTGAATATGTTTTTTTGACAGTTTGTGGAGTTTTGCAGATGTTATGAAGTTTAAAACCAATAAGATATCACACATTCACGAATTGTTTATACTGATGAGGATATGCTTAAAACATTTGCTTTAACGTTCATTGCTAGAATGACGCTGGATGATGCATGGTCTTGGGTTATGAAGAACAATGAGCTCCTTTTTTATTTCAGTAGTAGAGTAAGCACAAGTAACTACGGAATTTAATCTAAATAACTACAAGGGGTGATCAAATGAAAAGGTACGAAACGACACGGTGGATACAAATGTATACTTTATTCAAAATATACACCATAGACCTGAGCACAACGATCCCACTGATGAACAAGCCGCAGGATTCCTTGTTCCCAGAATTCCTGTGGCTGTGCTAGACCCAGTCCTTCACAGTGTCCTTGAGTACGTCGTCCGAGTTGAAGCGCTTCCCTTTCAGGTGTTTCTTCAGTGGATCAAACACATGGAAATCACAGGGCGACATGCCCGGACTGTAGGGCGGATGGTCCAACGTCTCCCATTTGAACTTGTCCAGTTCCATTTGTGTGACTCTGGAGACGTGTGGACGCGCGTTATCATGGAGCAGAACCACACCCTCCGTGAGCAGCCCCGGTCTTTTGTTCTTGATGGTCCTGCGTAGGCGTCGGAGTGTCTCACAGTACACATCGGAGTTAATGCTTTTTCTGTGCTCGAGGAATTCCACAAGTAGCGGACCTTGAACGTTGAAAAAGACAGCGAGCAACACCTTGCCTGCTGACTTCACAGCTCTGAACTTTTTAGGGGGAGGTGACGACGCATGCTTCCACTGCATGCTGTCCCGCTTTGTCTCTGGCTCGTAGTGATGGCACCAAGTCTCATCACCTGTGACGATCCGCTTCATGAAAGCTGGGTCTTCCTGATACCGAAACAGATGTTGCAGTGCTAGTCCCATACGCAGTTTCGTTTGCTGGTCGGTGAGCTGCTTCGGAACCCAAGCGGCACACACCTTCCGAAATCGCAACCTGTCGTGAACAATTGTCCACACGGTTCCATAGCTGACATCCACCTTCAGCGCCAACATTCGCAATGTGACACGCCGATCACTTCTCACTAGATCGTCCACCTTGTCGATGAGATCGCTCGTGATGACAGTGTTTGCCTGGCCTGGCCGTGAGAGTCATCACCCACACTCTCACGGCCTGCACGAAAACGGGCAATCCATTTTCTGACAGACTTGCCAGAGACACATTTCTCCCCGTAAACGGTCACCATCCGCCGATGAATAACTGCCGGTTTCCCACCATCCGCTGTCAGAAATCGGATAACACTTCGCTGCTCCTCAATCGTCGAATTTTGCAACGCGAACGCCATCCTGATTCCTGTCCTCATACGGACTGCCGCATCATTTGGACGCAGCGTACCTTTTCATTTGATCACCCCTTATATTATTTGGTTCAAATATCAATTCGGTGGTGTTTTTCTTTATTATTGGTCTTATTTATATGGAGAAATTATGATATCTTAAACCAGTGACCTATTAATGGTGTTAGGTATGCAGATATACTCCAGAACTTCGTGATTCCATCAATTCAAAGAAGAACTGACTTGACATTATTTTTTTATACAATACAGGCCACCCTTTCTCATCGCTTTACCCATGAAAAATTTACTGCGGCAAAGTTTTTTAAAAGACACAGACTGATTATCTAACAATTTCCAATCATGGCAGCTATTGTCTCTCGATCTGAACCCCTATGACTTTCATCTGTAGAAATATTTAAAAAGTCACAAAATTTTAAATTTTCCTACAGCTGAAAGTCATAAGAAGTTTAAATCAAGAGATTTTCTTAAAAAATATTTTTTAAGGAAATGTTGAAAAATTAATTGACTCAAAACGCAGAACTTAACTTGTTTCATTTTTCAATTGATATTAATTGCGATGTGCTGTCTAATCTGCAGTGCAGTGAATGAAATTTTTGGGGACAAAGCGAAAGATATCAATCGGTATCTACAATGAAAAATATAGTTTTTTACGTGGTAGCAATAAAATTTTTCTCTTCATTTGTTTCTCTTTTCTAGTTTCTTTTTAGAATTTATTGCACAGTTTTTGGATACTAACTCATTTTTTGTTGTTACTTCTTTTTCCGAATATTATTCCCGTTTAGTTGTTATGCATTTATTGTTAAAATAGAAACATCTGTGGTGTACTATTAAAATTTGTAAATTCCATCTACTGCAGTGCTGCTTTCTCCTATCGTAGGAAATGCAAATTATATATATATATATATATATTATATTTTATTTTTTTTTTTTTTTTTTTTTTTTTTTTATATATATATATATATATATATAAGAATTTGTCATAATCTTCTAACTTTATATTTTCATCTTTTCTGTAGAATTGTTTGTGTTATTAAGGAAAAGAAGTTCAGTTCTGAGTGTCTAAGTTTTTTAAAATTATTATTTTATTTATTTGTATGAAAATAATTGATAAGTTACCCTCGTATCATATGTTTTTATAGTTGGTTAAGTTCTGGTATTCTTTGCACTACTTCTGTATTTTGAAAACACACTCGTTATATTTTTAATCATTCTTTACATTTACCTAGATAAGGAACACAAAATTCGAATAATAAGGAAATAGATATCTCTTAATTTTAGAGCAGAATAGTAGTGAAGTTTTATGATGGTTGATATAATCTGATCATAGAAACGGCGATTATCGTCGCAAGCAAGCAGGAGCATTTATAATGAAAAATTCGAGATTAAAATAGTCATTGAAATTCAAAAAGGACATTTATTTTTAACTCGAAATAAGCATTGGAAGTTTCTTTTTGCATTAGATTTTGAATATATTTGCATAGTTTCACGTGCTTTGCTGCCTGTTTTTCTTGATTAGAACTTGTTTAAATGAGGCGGATACACATTATTCCGTTAAACTATACGTCAGTATACCGTAAAATCCGGTGTATAACACGTACTTTTAACAAAAAAAAATTAGATCGAAATTTACGGGTGGGCGTTATACGCCGGGTATAAAAATGATAGTTAAAAAAAAAAAAAAAGAGATGAGCATAAAAAAAATTGGACTTCTACATGCATCGAAATAATGTTAAGTTTAAAGAAATGCCGTACCACATGAATTTAAAGGGCTGTAGTTCAAGAAATATACTATTATTTCAAAAACTTGGAATAATACCTCGAATAAATGACTTCAAGAGTATTACGCACGTACATTTCAGATTTCTTCATAAAGAAGGGGGTGTGCGTTATACGGCGAATGTCCCAATTTTTTAAAAAAATGCAGCTAGAAACTATGGGTGCGCATTATGCGCCGGATTTTATCGCAAGTACTTTAATGTGAGTAAATAAATTTCATGTGTAATCAATGACATATTTTTAACAGGTGTGAAATTTCGTAGAAAAATATAATTTATTTTCAAAAGTATAATTGATGTTTTACATCTGGCATATGGGTTCGCTCTCTTTTATTTAAAAAAATCACGGTTTTGCGAGTTACACTGCAATTAATAACAATCATTCCAAAAACTGATTACATGAATCTAAGAATAAACATGTCACAACCCCTTCGTTTTTTTTATTCGCCAGTTAAATCTAAGGCTGCCTCCACGAAGCGTAGGACGCTTTATCTACCACTTAACATTCCGTCAATAATATCACACTCCTGCAAAATTTCATCTTTCTGCGTGACATATCGTGATACCCTCTATGTCGTTTCTCTTGATACGTGATCGTAAAGTGAATGTTTAAATGAATCCCATTCCCCTTTTCCATTTAAAGCAACAGTGAAAGGCTCTTTTGGCGTACACTACGCGGACAGACCATATCGTTGGGAAGTCCTTTTTATCTTTTGGGGATGACTGTATAAGCAATCCCACATCCCAGAGATAAGTAAGAGATGAGAATGAAATAGCAAGGAAAATGATCATTTTCAAAAAAAAGAAAAAAAAAAAAAAAAAAAAAGAGTAGGTGGAATTATTAACCTTGAATATGGATATATATTAAGGAGTATCTCTTATCTTCACCGGTGTGTGTTCCAAATATACTTTTTTAATCATTGTCTTAAATCGTAATATATAGATTATATCATACGTAACTTCTTGATCTTTCACTCTTTTGGGAATTTACTAGAATAGAAGAAAAAAGATATAATAGTTGATCTTTCTGAAGAGTGAATAAGATATATATTTATGTGTGAAATATTATATTAGAGACATATCAAAATGATTTTTTTAAAAAAGGTTTCGCATAAAAAAGTTTTATTTTGATAAATGTTTCTTTCGGAAATGAATGTTTTCTGGTATTTATATTTTTGAACTTGTTTTGTTTTAACAATAAATGAGAATAAGGAATTTTTAAAAACACATTTATAGTTTAATAATTTAGTTCAGGATTTGTGTCATGTTTAATTTTGGGAAATTATTATACAGGGTCCAGCAAATCGACGTCCCCTATTTCGAGAGGGCGCAGTGTGAGTTGAGATGAAAATGCGGCAGTAGAGAGGATCGTTAGGGGTGTATGTGGGCGATTTGCAGTAGTCGCAATGGGGTGTGGCACGGTGAGCATCGTGCGTTTGTTGTGGAGGAGTATATTCATAATGGTTGGTTCTATGATTACGACGCAACGAGCATTTCGCATTCAGTTCCAACTTGACCGTCATGATCCTGTTCCGGATAGAAAAAATTTTCCCGTTTGGGTAGCAAACTTTAGAGCAACTGGTTTTGCACTGAAAAAGAAATCACTTGGCCGATCTCGGACAGTAACAATGTCGGAAAATGTGGAGTGTGTGAGAGTGTCCATCAAGCAACTCCAAAGCATTTAGCACTTAAACATGCAGCTGCCCCTGGGATTGTCTTACATTAGTGTTAGAAGAATCCTGCGCAGAGACCTTCCCATGCACCCATACAAAATGATGGTTACCCAAGAATTAAGTGAGAGATTTTCAAATTTGCAAAACAGCCTGTGAAGATATTCTTCAGATAATTCCCCCTGGAGCTGTTTTGATTTAGTCTGATGAGGCCCACTTTCATTTATCAAGATTGAAAATAAACAAAATTTCTGCTACTGGGCAGCAGAAAACCCTCAGCCACTCCACCAACGATCACTTCACATCCTCGTGTGACAGTTTGATTTCGCCGTTGATGAATTTTTTGTGTAGAGTCCTTATTTTTTCGATGAAGGTAAGCTAACGGCACCGGTTACTTCGGATTACTACTGGCACATGATCGAGACCTTCCTCCGATCAAAGTTAAACCAGTTTCTTGGGGACTATGAAGAAGTAGAAGTCTGTTTCCAACAAGACGGAGCCATTCACATTTCGCAGCGTTCTTTTGGAATTCTGAAAGATTTGTTTCCTGGACGTCTTCTCTCTCTGCGAGGAGACATCTCCTGGCTACCATGGACATCTTATTTATCACCTTTTGATATTTTTTTCTTTGGGGACACTTAAAGCAGCAAGTGTACAAACATCGCCCACAACCCTATAAGCATTTAAATGGGAAATCACCAAGGCAGTAGCTGCCATTCCACCGGAAATGACACGAAGAACAATGGACAACTTTCGGGAAAGACTTCGTCAATGTGTCAACTTTAGAGGACGCCATTTAAATAATTTTCAAAACCAATAACAAACTTTTAAAAACCAATTACGTACTTTTTAAAACCAATTAATGTAAAATAGCATCGTATTTGTTGTTCACAAATAAAAGGCCTTTCTCTGTATCTTGTTTTGTTTGTTTGTAACTGCCTTTTAAGACAGGGGAGGTCAATATGTCGGACCCTGAACTTCAGTACTGTTTCAGCATATAATATTATTTAGTTTATGTCATTGTAGATTTAGTAGTAAAAACCTAAAACGAAGTTATTGACAGCAAACATTCACCAGATAATTGAATGAAAGATAATAATAAAAATTAAATCATTGTACATCAAATAGTATCATTGTATATTGTGTAAAAGTGTATCATTGAATGAAAGATAATAATAAAAATTAAATCATTGTACATCAAATAGTATCATTGTATATTGTGTAAAAGTGTATCATTGAATGAAAGATAATAACGAAAAGAAAAATAATTTAAAAAAGGATACGCTGATTATTATTTTAAGCAAAAATCGGTTTCTTGTAGCTCGTAAGGTAATGAATTATTTAATAGCGTACATCAAATTTAATTTAGACTAATATTTAAAAACACATGGTAATTTTGTTATTATATAAAACATTTTTTAAACTTCTTAGAATAAAATAATTTTTCCATGAAGAAGGTTAAAATTATAAATAAAAAAAGGCTTTTACGGGAGAGAATATAATTTTGAAACTTGAATGATCTTTTAATATATGAAACAATTTCAAAATAAATTAACACAAAAATTAGAAACGATTTCATACAAAGAACGTGCAGCTTAAATACTTAGATTTTTTGATGCATTAATTATAAAGGAAAATACAGAATGAAAGAGATTTAAAATTAAAATATGAGAAGTTTTTACGAGATAAATATAAAATTCGCATTATATGTTGTATAGTAGATAGCACACACACGCAGAAAATATGTACCTGAAATTAAGGAGTAAAAATCAAATTATAATTGTATTAAATTTAGTGATTTGTTTTAATTTTATAATAAAGATATAAATAAAATATTCAGCTTTATAATAATAAAAAAAATCTGTGCATATTCCATAATTTAAGAAAGAAAAATTAACCGTAATATGGAAAAAACATTAAAGTAAAAATCTACCTGTAACTTTCTTTTAAGATAATAAAGGTTTGCTATTTTGGATAACAAAAATGATGTAGTAAAAATATTAGATACATTTCATTCTACAACGAATCATAAGTTTATTGATTAATGTCACACTTTGTAGCAATATGGAAGCTACGGCGACAAATTTTGCAATTTTGAACCATGGTCAAGAGAGGAGGATGCCACCTGTGAACACGCTAATTTGAAGATTTTGACCCTCGACAGATTAAACATGCATCAGCCCTTCTATGTAGTAGGTTTTTGATGGCACCATGATTACTTTCTTCAAATAATTCTTTTTCAAAATACAATTTAATGAAATTAATATTGATATGTGTATGTAACTAAAAAATCATTGTTAAAATTAAACTCTACGTAAGTGATTTTTCTTGTGAAGTTTCTAATTTCAACCTAAATATGCATAACATCATTGGAGACAGTTCTTATAATTTCGAATTATATTTGGATGAAAATTCAAAACATTTATATTTTTCCTTCTCCAAACTTCCGCGTGTGGCCACAGTAGAGTAGCGGTTGTGGTCACGGACTCGTAGCCGGTATGTCATGAGTTTGAGCCCAAATATAGCTGAAGACCTGCCTTGTAGAGAAGCTGATGCACGTTCAATTTGTCGAGGTTCAAAGTCCTCCCATTCGCCACTTGTCCATGGTTCAAAATTACGAGGTGCGTCACCAACAACCCAAGTATTACTTTGCAGAATGACGTTAATAAAAATCACTCATTAGAAAGTAGAAAATCGGCTCTGAAGTTGGTTGCATTGAAAAAACATACTTAAGGTACCCAATATGCCTGCCATTTTGGATATACAGTGAAATCGTTTAACACAAAACTGAAGGGACTGAAATATCTTTTCGTGTAAATTTCGTGTTACAAGATATTGCACCCCCCCCCAAATAAAATAAATAAACCGTGTATTCAACAAAATTAAGTGTATTAGAGTACATTTTATTTACATAAATATGTATACATATGCATGTATTTAATAAAAATCAACCAACTAAAACATTCTTTTAACTTAATGAAATTTCATACAAAATTTAACTGCACGAAACATTTGCAGATTTCTGTTTTTGGTCAACAGCATTAAGGAGCTCCATCTTCATTTTAAGCGAAATAACAGTTTGCTTTCCTTTTGAGCTCTTTGCCATTGTGCTTGAAAAAATTTCCTCCTTTAATAGAAAAAAAACCCGCAGATCAAAATCACTTGATTTTTACTCACATTGTGGTGTACTCGTCACAGAATTCCAAAGTCAACAGATGAGAGATGAGATGTTTTGTGTGGCGTTCGTAAGGGTGGAGGGTGCAAGTAGCTTAGATCAGTGATTCCCAAAGTGGTTTATATGGACCCCTAGGGGCCTATAACAACTTTCAAAGGGTCCACACCAGTGAATAAATAATTTGGGGGTCTATGAGGTGTAAATGGGGTCTATGGTAATGGCTCTCATTAAACCAGATTGTGACTTTAATCTTCAAAAAAAAAAAAAATTAATCTTGTGGAAATCAGATTTTATCAATTTAACTGATTTATTTACTAAATTTAGTGAGGTTAATTTGTGGTTACTAGGTGACAGCATAAATTTTACTAAGACAAGGACCGTTTCAGCATTTTTTGCTAGAATTAAGCGAAGGAAATAAAATATTGGACATTGCGAATTTTTTCAATTTGTCACAGACAATCTGTCAGGACATTTTAACCTACATCAAGCGTTTAAATGCCTTTTCCTCAGATTTTGAAACTAGATTTGGGATTGCTTTTTTTTAAAAATAATACCATAGTAGACAATGAATTTATTTACTCACATTGAAAAAAAATGTCACATTACAATAGAAATTGATCAGAATAGGTCCTAACAAAGTTCTTAAAATAAAGTTTAAAAGCAGATATCAGCAATTTTGGCTTTAAAAAGACATACCTGTTATTTGTCACAAATTATAGAACATCATGAGAAAGTCTTTTTTTGCTTTTTCTAGAGAGAGAAAGTTTCAATAAGTTTGTCAATCTCAAAAAAAAAAAAAAAAAGACTGGCCACTTTTATAGTAACAAAGGAGATTTAGGGTTAAACCTGACTAGATTGATATATTAAGTGTTGAAAATTTTTTATTGAAGCGCCAGATTCTTCCCTCTCATTAAAAACATTTGTTCATTCTTCAGTTATTTTATACATTAATTTAATTTTATTTAATTTATTAACATGCACTTCTTAAATTTTAAACGCTATACTTCACTACAGTTCAAAATTTAATTCTTTTAAAGTAAGTAGTAGTATAGTTGTCAAAAAGACATTTAAGTTGATAAATTTGCAAAAGTTCAATATTAGGTATATATAAGCAGTGGTCTACCCCAAACCGAAAACCATGGCAAGGGAGACAAAAAGTTTGGGAACCTCTGGCTTAGGTAAACAAAATTGGCTAGTGTCGCATGGCTATCCCGAGAGTATTTCAAAGCCAAGTTAACCTCCTTTCTACGAAGCATATGAAACCACCTCTCTTCCCCTTCACACCCCTCTTAAATCTCGCCTGCGTAGCTGGTGTTTTTCGTATTTTCTTCATTCCCAGAAAGAAAATCTTTTCGTGTTAAGAGAAAAAAAAAAATGCATGGAAATACATAGTAGTTTGGCGAAACCGTTGCATTACTTCGTGTTAATCAATATTTCGTCTTAAGCATTTTTGCGTTAAACGTATTTCACTGTGCAGTGAAAATTGTTTAACACGAAACTGAGGGGATTGAAATACTTTTTCGTGTAAAAAAAATGTTAACGTGTTTTTTCGTGTTATTGAAAAAAAAAACATATTATACAAAATTAAGCTTATTAGAGTACATTTTATTTATATAGATATGTATATATGCATGTATTTAATAAAAATCAATGAAACAAAAGAATTCGCAAAAACTAAATGACATTTAATACAAAAATTTAGCAATACCAAAACCTTTATAGATTTCCGTTTTCGTCTCTTTTTGATTTACAGCCTTAAGAAGCCCCATCTTCATTTTAAACGAAATGACAGTTTGCTTTCCCCCGAGCTTTTTGCCATTGTGCTAGAATTTTTTTTTTCTGAAATAGGAAGAAAAAAAATCTCGAAACAAACTCATTGATTTTTACATTGCGATGTACCCGTCACCAAATTCCAAAGCCAACTGACGAGAGATGCAGTGGCGTGACGTACACTCCCTCATCGCGGAAAGGGGGGGGGGCAAAGCCAAGTATGTATTTAACCAATTTATAAAATATTAAAGGCAAAAAAAACCTAACTTCACAGAGGGGGGTTGCTAAGATTCTCCGTTACGCCACTGGAAATATGATATGTTTTTTTACGGTGTTTATAGAGGTGAAGGGTGAAAGTAGCTTAGATAAACAAAAATGGCTCGTGTCACGGGTTATTCCGAGAGTATTTCAAAGCCCAAGTTACCTCCTTTCTACGAAACATGTGAAACAACCTCTTTTTCATTTCATACCCCTCTTAAATCTCGCCTGCGCGGTAGGTGTTTTGCGAATTTTGTCCATTCTTAGAAGCGAAATCTTTTCGTGTCAAGCAATTTTTGTTTCGTATTAAGAGAAAAAAATGCATGAAAATACTTAGTAGATTGTCGGGACCGTTGTATTATTTCGTATTAACCGGTATTTCGTCTTAAAAGTTTTCGCGTTAAATGTATTTCACTGTGTGTAGTAGCTTAAGTTTCAGCTATCTGCAAGATATCATTCCGTTTGTATCAATTTTGTAAGAGGTGGATGTCGATGAACAGTATTTACGTCATTGTATTCTATTCTGTTTTGAATGAGAAAAAAACGATGAACAAACTGTGAAATCGATTAATTCTACTTTGGAGGAATATTTTGTGAATACTTCAGCAGAAAAAAAAATTGGCTTATCTGATTTCGTGATGGAAAAATTCAGTCTTGAGGATGATTCACGTTAGATGCAGGGAGAAAATTTGGAGACGAAGAATTTCAGGTTTTACTGGATGGAAATCCATGTCGAACTCGAGAAAAGCTTGTAGAACAGTTAGGAGTTAGTTACTTGTCAAACAATAGCACTTCTGTTGCAGGGAATTCGAAAAGTACAGACGGAAGGAAAATGAGTTCACCATAAAAGAAACTTTTTTTGCACAAAATCATTATAGATGATGATAAATGAATTTTGTATAGTAAAATCATAAGCACAGAAAAGCATGGGTTGATCCAGGCTAGCCATCAACAACAGTTACTAAAAGGAATATTCATATTAAGAAAGTGTTACTGTGTGTCTGGTGGGGTTGGAATAGAGTCATTTACTACGAGTTTCTAGAACCTGGTCAGACTTTTACTGCTGAATATTAATAGACCCACCTGATCAAATTAAGTGATGTTCAGGAGGACAAAAAGGCCATTTACAGTTCAAGAAATGCGGAAAGTGATACTGTTGCGTGTCTACGTTTGTTCACATAGAGCAAAACGAATCTAGGAACTCACCTTCACTCTAGGCTGGAAAGTCGTTTGACATGCGTTATATTCTCTAGATTTGGCTCCTTCTGAGTACCATTATTCAGATCGATGTCGTCATATTTGACAGACAAGGGACTTACGAAAGTTGAAGATGTGTGAAAATAGCTCGATGGCTTTTCTTTGAAACCACCAAGTTTCTATCGCGCGAAGGCATTTATCATCAACTCGATAAAAAGCAGAAGACAATAGATAGTAAAGGCGAATGTTCTGATTATTATCTTTATAACAAGTATGTAGTCAATGCAGTTGAATTTTACGAAAAAAGCCAATAGTTGGTACACCTAATATATATTAAAAAACAATGAATATTTGCCCTATCTAACTTCTTGGAAGATTTTTTTTGTCTACCCAGTGTGATAAATAATTGATTTTATATTCACAAAGTGTTATCTATTTGAAAATAAACTTAAAAAAATGCCGTGACAACAGTAATTTTTTCAATTCAAACATCTACGTAGTGTTGAAAAGTCGTGAAAAATTTTGTATGCAAAGGTGATAAGACTTTTCTTTTAGAGACATATAAAAAGCACTCCTATCTATCAAGAGGTCAAATTGATATCGTTCTAAAAAAATGGAGTTGGTGTGGTTTTTTAAGTTATTAGCATAATGCGTGGGGTTGGTGTAAAGATTTTTTACACATTAATTCTCGAATGCAATTTCCGAAAATGATCGTTGCCTTAATGCTTTGGAAATGTCGTTTCGTTTCTCCATGTATGTATTTCTTTATCTTCTATGACTTATGAACTTTTAAATGCTTTTTAGAGGTTATTTACCTATAGTCGTGATACTGGTACGTATAATATATTTTGTGATAACAGAGTAAAAGATTTAGATTTATCTCAAAGAATAGTTTAAAAAGTATCAAATTAAACTTAAGTAGTGATTGACGTCAACTAGTTTACAAGTTGAATATTGAAAATTTTATGGTAAAAGGGGAAATTTTTCAGGAAAAATATTGATTAATACAGACAAAATGTTTCCTTAGTAATCCAAAAAAAAAAAAAATACTAATCGTTAATTTTGTTTGTATTTGTTTAATAAGGATAAATTATGTACTCTGTATAGTTAATCACATTTAAGTAAAATAAAATCTGAATATTTGGAGCTATTTTTTGCAGTTAAATTATTTGTTCAGGGTATTTAAAAACGATAAAAACATCAAAAAATACACCGAAAAGATAAAATAAAAAATTTTAAATCTTTTTCTTCGATGAATTACCAAAATCTAATTCTCTTCCCATACTCAACCACATACAACTGAAAGCTATAAACTAAAAATTGCATTTTTATGCTTCACAATTACGTTGCTCAAAATTCAAAGGTGTGTTCTTATTCTCCTATTACAGTTGGGTTATCCGATGTTGTAAATAAGGATTTTTTAACGATTTATTCACTCTTAAAAATACTTTTTTTTCTTCACTGTCGTAATTTAAGCCAGAGTTCATTTCAGTCTTAATATAAAAAAAATCGGATCATAATATTAGAAAAAAAGTTTTAAGCTCCTTAACTGATTGTAATAAAATAATATCTTTACAACGTTTTAATTTTATCAGATTTATATCTTATTATCCAATAAAACAAATGAAGCCTGTTGACGTACATAATGAGACTGATAATAACCTAGAGTAGTCTTTACTGGAAGTAGGAGTGGTTAAAATTTTCTTTAACTTTTAGTCATTGGGCGTTGGCTAAAATCCATCGCGTAATTTAGTATCGATTTTAGAAGGATACACAATAAATATTATTTATATATATATTGTTACTTCTTTGTTAAGGACTATGAGCGTTGTTTAAGTTCAATAGAAAAACACAAGAAGTTTTTTCTTGAAAAATAAAGACTTGCTGCGTTTCGTAACTAACTTACCTTCAAAAATTACAGTAATTTATTGCTCGATTGATATTAGAATTTACATCAAGAAATGTCATAGAATTTGTTCTAAATTCTTCTTGAGAAATGATAAGTAAATAGGAAATTTTTTTTTTGATGTTTTGATGTAATAAATTTTTATAATTTATTTAAAATTATTATCAGCTTGGATTGTAATGGTTAAATAATTGAATTAAATAAAACAAAAATTTATTATTTTATCAGAGCATAAGCTTATTTTCTATGGTGCATTTTTTAAAATCTGCGCTAATATGTATCTTTCTTTTGTGAAAAAACAGTTCCTCAATTTAACTTTGCTTTTTACTTTTATTCGTAACACTTTTCCCATTTATAAAAAATAATATTTTTAAAATTTGACATTTTTTGAGTTTTTAGCTCTCAGCTATAAATGATTAAGATTTAATTCAGAGTAATGTGTTTTCACTAAATTTAAATATATTTAAATAATATTGTTATGCATAAAAGGATTGTAAGATCAGTATGGCATATACGTTAAAGCCCAAAATGAATGTTTTATAGAGAATTAACTGTAATTTAAAGGATTAAAATGTCATCAAGAAATACATAAATTGCTTACTTAAGAGAAAAAGAACTTCAATTCTAGAGTACGCGAATCCCAAAAACTGTCATTTTTTAAAAATGAATGCTCATAACTGCGCATTTGAATCGCCTCTAAGGAGTAACGTCTATTGCAATTAATAAACAGACCTTGAATTATAAGTCCTATATTTATTATCACCGCGGAAGGTATCATCAGTAGTCTTGTGTCGTATTCCCTTCTGAATCCCGCCCGTGATGCATTCTTATACTGGAGGTCAGGGTTGACCGGAAGTAGTGACCCCACACCTGCAGTATAGATCGGTAAAAAATGTATACGCCTTAGTGTCATGAGAAATGCCGCCAAAGAAGATAGAGTGTTATATGAATATTTTATCTCTCTAACCAGACGAAACCTTTTTTCCTTTGTTACGAGCTTTGAATGTAATAAGACTGGTTCACTTTGAACAAAAGTCTGGTTCACTAAATTTACATTCTAGTGCTTGTCTTAAGATTTCGAGATTTTAGTGAAAGAATTGAAGAATATTGAAAATAAATACCTTGCAAACTTGTTCAAACTTAAGTAACAAAACTGTATGTTAAAACGAGTCGCCCTACATTGAGATAATTTTGAGAGTTCTTAACCATTTTTCGTGTGTCATAATAGAAAAAAAAGTCAAGTTTTGAATGTCAAAAGAGTTTATATTTTATCCTCCTCAATATCGAGTTGAAATAAAAGCTTGATATTTATAAAAGTTACTCAAACAGTTGCTTAGAACATTTCTTTGTAGAAAAGTTATATTAAAATTTTTTGTTTAAAATTATCACGTGACTTAAACATGGCAGAATCGCAGTTTTTTAAGTTGTAGTAGAAGGTTCTTTCTAGTTTATTCTTAGTTTGCATCATATAATTCACATTTACAACAAAAAATGTTGCTTAAAAATAAGTGTAACTAATGTATTTTGTCATTAGAATATTGTGTTATTGCACCTTAAATTTTTAAGGAATATTTTTAAAAAAACATTTCGATATTGTCATATATATAAAGCTTGCAATCTGTATTGAGTAGAATGGTTAAGGATCATTATTTACAAAGGGCTAATTGCGGTGACTCATGGAATTATTAACAAGTTTTAAAAACTATTATAAAATATTATAAAACTATATTGACACTTTTTAATTGGAATTTTGTTCTTATCAAGATTCCACATCATATGGCGGCCGCCGTAGCTGAGTGATCATGTTTACGTTTTTGTGACCGTCATTATATGTATCTGTTGATTCGTGCGTTCAAGTTGAATGTCACATTGAGACTCGCCGTGTTGAGAGGTGATGCTCGTTAAATCCGTCGGAGATCAAGTCCTCACGTTCGCTTGGTGTGGATGTTTGGAAATGAGGTGCCAGTTCAAGTGTCATCTTTAACACTTGACTCTGGTTCAAAATTATAAAAGGCTCCTATAGTCCTCATATTGCTGCAAATTGAAAAGTCAATAATCAGTCAAACAATAAATCTACATCATATGAAAGGTTTCAGGGCTATGATTAGATTTTATGCGTAGTAGCCTTTATACTTTCTCTTGATGATATTTCATGAATTCAGATTTTATACCGCTGATTTGCTGTGTGGCTGAAGTTTATGGATTCAACTTTTTTCCAGATAATCTGACTTCAAGTATTAATACAGAAATAAAATATTAACATTACAAATATGGTGTATTTTTTAAACGCAGAGTGAGTTAAAGACCAGGTCGTTCATGTGAATTTGCTACCTGAAGTAATAATTTTTTAGAGTTCTTAAGAAGGGCGTTTTGGATAATTATGAATTATACGGAACAATCAAAACACTTTTATTTTTCTGCTTATCAATTACAATTTTCCCATTTTTAATCAATGATTAAAATGTAACAGAGTGCTATAAAATGTTGGAGCCATATAATGAGCAAAAATTTACTCATAATTATATATAATTAATGACTTTATTCTGAATAGATATTTCTTTATGAGAGCTCATAATTCTGCTCACACTAAGGTGTATTTTGATTTGTTAAATAGCATGATGTTCATTGAATATCCGTTGAAATATCTAATTAAATATTAAATAACTGTCATTAGAATATTTTCTTCATTTATGTTTGAGGAGAAAAACTTCACGTCGTTTAGCAATGATTAATATGTTTCCGATTATTGTTAACATATGTATTGTTCTTCTGATGAAAATGTTTTTCAAAATTCTGAATTTTTTTATTTTTATTTTTCCACATATTCTTTCATTACTTTTAATTCAGTAATTGAAAGCCTGATCTAAGAAAATATATTATATTTATTCACCTCACTGCGATTTATAATGCTATTTTTTGGCGGAAGTGAGGGAATGGAGTTCAATATCACTTATGCCTTCAACTTGAACGTGATTCCCGAAAACATGCCGAGTTGGTACTAATTCTGTAAACTTTCCAACATCTAACCACGAGTGAAGACTTTACGTAGAAAAATTCATTATGTAATAGCTTTCTTTTTTCCCGCATAATATTTACTCGAAAAAGAGGACCCTAGCTCATGACTTAACTTGTGCATTGACGGCCACGAAGGTCATGACCTCAACCATCGAGCTATTGTTTTATAAAACTAAAATGCGATTGAAATATTTTGTGTTCAGTAGCTTAAACTTATTCAATTGATAAAAACTTTGATTGCATTGATCAATTCTGTGTATTAAGCTAAAAAATAAAATATATCATCAAACAATTTGTTTCAAGTTTTTGAAGTTGTAAGTTATTTATCAGACAATTTCTAATTAAATCTAAAAATACTTCTTAGCTTTTGAATAAATTTATTAAAAAATTATTTAAAATTTTTAAAAATTAATATTTTAACAATGGATTTCTTAATATGTTACCAAATAAGTTGCCTTTTAAATAAGTTCCTATCAATGCTACCATAAACCGGTTTCTCTGGACGGGCACTTACTTCCTTTTCGCCTCTCAATAAGTCTGAACAAGGAGAAGGAACAAATTGATTCTCCACGAAATTTGACTCTCAAATCTCAGTTATTGACAGATTGCTCCCGCTGCACATTTCAATTTCCTTCTCTTGTAGTTAGAAGTTGGCTTGTATTCGCACGCCCTTCACGCTACCACACCCATGCAACTTTAGTCAAAGCACATTGAGTTGTGTCTATTTTTCTTTTATTCTCTTCCGCATTGAAGTGGGAGCCTTTATGCTAATAATTTTTCCCCTTATCATATCTGCAGGGTCGGCTCTTTTAATTTCAATTTTTTTAACATAGGTTGAAGAGAACTGGATCGCTAGACATCACAGTTGATAAATTTTCCGATGTAATCTCATGTGATTGACATGGAAATCAACCAGCTGCTTAAAATCATATGGAAAGATTGCCTTTATTTGTTGTCAGCTCATTTAACATTGATTGCACTATATATATATATATGTATTGTTGATATGTCTGAGTTTCACCTATATCGTTTGGCTGAGAATATCTGAGCTTTTACAATTGCGATCAAGATCGTATTACACCACTTAGACGTGCAACAAATTTCAATTGAAAAGCTTAAGACTGTTATTTAGGGGTTGTAAATATTTATATAAAGATCTTGATGTATGAGCATTTACTAATGCACATTGAAAAAAAAAATTCAAAATTGACAGTATTATTTTATCGGGAAGGATTTATTAGATATTATTTTAAATTATGTTGCAATTTTTCTTAGAATTAGGATTAATGAAAATAGAAGACAATTTGTGGATTATATCAGATATACGTAACGAATTAGTGCATATCATACAAAATTTCCTTTTATTGCTTTGTCTGATATAAAAACGAAACTATATGTTAAAGTTCTACATTTCCGTGACGTTTCCTTATTCGAAGACAAATGCAATTCTGTTCCTTTTTGGTGTAGAACAGGGGTCGGTAACCTTATAGCTCTGTCGTGCTAAGCCAATCTACCAATATGATTCAGTGTGCCTCACAGTAGGGCATGTTTGAGACAATCAATTCCTTCAGATAATGCGTGCAGGGTTAGAGAATAGAGGTCAATAATATGGATTTACAGTTTTATTATACATTCATTTTGAATCATTTAAATATATTTCTTAACATAAAAACAAACAGCATAAAATGTATTTATTTCTTCAACAAATAAGTAAATAAAATTTTACTTACAACAAGTACCTTTAAATGTATTTATTAAAATAAGAAACTGATAACACATAAAGTATAAGTATTTGCCTTCATTATAGTTAAATAAAAAAAGAAATAAACAATTTAATGTGAACCTAATGCTTGCACTGCGTTATAATTTCGCGTCACAAAATCAGGGGTCTAATTGGTGCTTTCAATTTGACACGATTCTGAGCATTTAGTTGTTAAACTATTTCTTAGATATGTAGAATCAAAAGTGGAAAGTAGAGTACATTTAATTTACTCCCTTCAAACAATTAAATCCTTCCATCAATGACATTCAATAATTTACAAAATAGCTGTAAGTTTATCTTTGGAGCGATTTTTTAGATTTTTTTTTGTTATTCCGTAATTATCCGTATTCTAAAGATGTTTGTTAAATAAGGTCCATTACAAATTTATCAACTTCCAGCCACTGAAACATTGACAAATTTGTGGAGTAGTGCAGAGTGCCACTCAGAATTGTACAGCGGGCCACATGTGGCACGCGTGTCATAGGTTGCCGACCTCTGGTTCAGAAACATTCTTAATTTATAACACATTATAGATTGAATATTATTCTAGAAATGAAAAAGAGAATATATTATTGTTTATCTTTCAAATTCTTTTAGTAAGATTTTTAGTGTGATAAGTATTACATTTATATTGCTGCGGAAAATTGTATTAAATGCTTCTGTTATCTGAAGAAAATATTCCTCCATCCAATGCCTTACGTATCATTTTGAGAGGACGACAAATTTTATAGCCTGATCAAGAAGTTCATTAGACTTAAGATCAGGATCATGGGATACAGTGAAACAAAAAAAAAATGAGAATTACAAAACAAATATACATCCGCACTAAAAAGAATAACTACATTGTAAGTTCTTAAAAAGGTATTGCATATAAGTAAGCTATAAAAAATACATGTCTACTTTTTTTTTATTATGTTAGAAAATAAAAAGCGAAAGGAACAATATTACAAAAATAAAATTGTAAATAAAACGGAAACTATATATGTAGTAATGAATGTATGTTTTTTTTTATTTTTAATGAATAAAATGATAAAATAATTTTTTGTGTAGTTTAACATCGGTTATTCAGTAAACGAAAAGATGACATAAGAAAAGTGAAACTTAATGTTCTAAATACAAATTTTTTACATTCTAATTTAAATTTCCATTTTCGTTAAAATGAAAAACACAAATATGAAAAATTATTAATTTAAAAAGGAGGAAAAAAATGTATCTTAAAATATTCTGTTCTCTATATATTAGATATCTCATTATAAGATGAAAACGATAGGGTATATTTCATTTGAGGAATATGTTTATCCTGTGACTTCTGTTTTCTTTAACATTATGTGAAGATCGCAATAATTTTATACATATTTATATCCGCATGCTTCATCATAACGATTTTTATCTTATTTCCGAAGGACTGCGGAAAAAATATTTTTAGCAATCAATTTGGAACGGATAGAAGCATTTAGTTATAAGGCATGAACATTTTTATCTTCTCAGATTTCATGACGGCGCGAGGGGCCTCAAAGAGGCACGTGGTTGTAGAAGAATTATTAATGCATGTCCCCTTAAGGAGTCGGGCCTCACTTTCAAAAATAAAGCTGTCAACGTCTTTCTAAGTCTGGAGATACTAGATAATATTCTCGATAAACTCATCATCTTAAATCCGGCTTTTGATGCTTCGTGAATTTGGGAATTTTCTATTAAATGCTTAATTTATTACAGTCCGTTTGACAACTTAACAGTCACGAGTTAACAAATTTACTTATATTTTATATAAAAAGTAATATTGTTGGAAAAAATTCATTGATTTTTGCTGATAATATTAACTAAGATTAACTTAAAGACATAACTTGGTACTCAGTTTTTTTATTTATAAATATTTTTATGTTTTCACAGAAACTACTGAAGTTTAAATAATGCGTTGGAAAATTTCTTAAACTATATTAATTGACTTCTTCTATAAGTTTCATCAATAAATAAAGGCCTTTTAAGCAATTAAATTTTTTAAAAATTTTATTGTGAAAAACATGCGTATAATTTTTTGTTGTTGACGAAATGTACGTTTGACGTGACAGTAAAAATTATCAATAAACTAAAAACTTTTTAAAAAATTTTTCACCATTCCTAAACCATTGTAATTTAAATTATAAAAATTTTGCACTTTTTAAGTTTTGCCTTGGAATTCACTCATATTTATACTCAAACTTCATGTCATTTCTTAGTAAGTTTTTATTTCATTTTCTCTTTGAGATAATTTGTAAATATATTTGTAAGTTTAAAGATATAAATCAGGGAAAATTCTTAAATAACTTGATATCATTTTAAAATAGTTACATTTGAACGGAATTTTTCTACAAAATTCTGTGTTTCATATCAAATGAAAAATTTATTTATTGCACAGAAAATAATACAGTTTAGAAAAACGTTATTTAAAGACTGCATGAATTAAATGAAATCTGTGTAAGTATAGTGAGAATTATGTGTTTTAAGATAAAAAAGATTAAAAATTCAGAGCAAATTAAATTTTGATAAACTTAATTTCATAAAAATACAAAAGGGTTGTTATTTAAAAATAAAATGAAAGTTAAAAATTGAAATATTTTTAAAAATATTATATTTTTTAGGAATCTAAGCCATTTTTTCTTTATTTTTCTAACTATTTAATAGTTGAAAATAATAGTAGTATCCTGGTAAATATAATTTGATTAAACATGATAATTATTTAAATTGTCAAAAGTAATTAAATTTTAAGAATATATTAATTCGTCTTGAATCGGATGATACCTGAAATATAACTAATTCAGCAGCTCTTTTTATATTGGAAAATGGATTTTCTTGATATAAATGTACATTTTTAGAAATCTTATTTTCGAAAAGTCTGGATATTTTCGAAATTTGTATTTGTGTATAATTTGCCAATATTGTTGTAGTTTTACGATAAATGGTAAAAATTTGATATCATGGTAAAAATTTGACATTTTACAAATGTTATGATTACGGAAACCAAAATGAGCAATTATCTACATAAGAAAATTAACATTCAGAATTTTTACGCAAAATAATTCTTTAACTTATCGATGAATGCGTTGTAAAGAAAAGAACTATTTGAAAACTTTCAATCAACTGGAAAATATCCTATTCATATTTTATTAGCTAATTGCAATTTGTGGCTGTGAATTTCAACTACAATAAATGAGTACAACACAGCAACAGTTCTTCAAAGTTTAAGCAAAAAAAAAAAAAAAAAAAAAAAAAATTAAAACATTGAATATACTTATTCACTAGGGAGTTTGGATAAATTCAGCTAACCAAAATACAGCAAAATAAGACAGGTTAGTATATAAAATATAGCATAGTTAGTACAGTGTAATTTTTTAACAAATTTGGTGGAAAAAAAGAATTTTAAAGAAAGCAATAATACGGTAATTTATGGTTTTTAAAAAAATCATATGAACGCACACACTTTTGCAGAATTTTGTAAACTTAATTTTAACGTGTTCCACTTATAAAAATCAGTTGAATGATTAGCATATTTAAACTATCAATCAGTTTAAGGTTTACGTGTAATTAAAAATGAAATATTTACCATATTTTGCAATACAAAATGCATAAACTAATGTGTGCTTTTATATAGAAAACTCAAGAATTCACTATTTTTAACTGATTTTTAATTAAAAAATATGCTTTACTAAATGATATTGAGAAAATCTTTTTTTAAAATTATAATTAAAGCTTAAATTTTGTGAAAGAAAATATTCTTTCTCTATATATGTGAGTATTGTCTACAGTTTGTGAATTCTCACAAATAATTTTTTAACTAATTGTAGACGATGAACTTTTATTAATTTATTTAATTTGTCTTATACAATGAGACAATTTGTCTTATACAATGACAAAGGTTTGTTTCAAGCTATCTTAAAAATAAATTACTGCTTTTCTGCGGAATACAATTATTACAAACCTTTATTATTTGAAACGAAGTTACAAGCAGATTTTTACTATTGTGTTTCTTCCAATATTACGATGTAACAGTGGTAGAATACAAATATTAGATGTGACCGAATTCAAAACCTAGTGTCACTGAAGACCCGCCGTGTAGAGGGGAAGAAGCGTGTCAAATCTGTTGAGACGCAAAGTCCACCCATTGACGTTGTAAACTACCGGAATTCACTAGTAACAGGCATGTTGATGCGCTGGAGCTGAAGAGTCGGAAGCGGCTCAGTATATTGAAATATATTTCGGAACGTGATTGGGGTGCAGAAATGCAGGAATTTTAAGAACTACCTTTTTGGCTATTATACGTCCCATTCTGGAATACGGACTTTCTATATACTGTCGTGCCTCTACAACTAACCTCCAGAAATTAGAGAGAGTGCAGCATAGTGCCGCTCGTATCATCACTGGCTTACTGTCCAGTCATATTAGGGTTTTGCTGCGGAATGAGAGATAATAAGCTGAAAACTTGTATGTACCTTTATTTTGGCATTCTAAAAGTTGTCTCAAAAGTCTCATAAAATCTCGTGCCCGCGTCTTAAGATATTCAAGGTCAAAAGTCAAAAAATTCGGTTTTTTGCAAATATCTCGTTTCCTATGGCTTTAATGTTATTTACATTTATTATAAATATTGTAGAGAATAAAATTTTCTATAACTTCAATTGAAACAATTTTTTATACATCAAACCGTTTTTGCGATAGAGGGCGCTAAACGCTCAGCGCTTAGTTATCTACAGCAGAATGCAAGGTCGACCTTTAGTCACATGATATAATACGCTGTATATAGTCTATTAACCTTAAAAATATACATAGTTATGAACATTTGGCATTTTTATTAATTATTACATTACATTTAGTAATAGATTTCATTAAACAAGTATATGTTTCTTTTATAACTAACTTTTGAACTACACTGTTCGTGTAGTTCAAAAGTTGTTGACAGATATGCTTAAAGTATTTTTTAATTATATTCTATTATTATATATACTAGTTACATTTAAAGTAGAAAAAAATAAAGTAAGTAATTTTTAATTGTATTTTTACTTAGAAATATCGTTTTATACAATTATTACAATTAAAATTCGGATGTAAAAAGGTTTTACAAAAATTTTAATTATAAGACGAACATGAATGTTAATTTTTTACCTCTTATTCTTCATTGTCTTTCGATCACTCAAAAATTTGCAATTCATTCTCATTATTTTCGTTGTCAAGGATATTTTTCTCCAAATCTTGAAGGATTTCGGAATCAAAAGTACAATCTTCATCGAGATCGCTCTCGTATCGTGAAGCATTGAAGCAAGCTTGCCCATTACACTGGCCACAAGCTGAAGAACATTGCAACTCCGATTTGCTACATCCACAGCGTGAACCACAACCATTTTTGCAGTTGCAAAATATGGTATTGAGTAATTCATCTGGTGCAGGCGGTAATATTGTCATAATCGGCTCCAAGAATTCATTCCGCAGAATCCAACCCCATTCCTGGGGTTCTAAATCATTCCCTAGCCAAGTTTGAACTTGATAATATACACGGCTAATGTGTTGCTGAGCCGCTGCACTTGTTGGTGGAAGATTGGATAACTGCACGGGAGCTTTGTTGACTTGATGAATTGAGTGTGTATCGTAGATTAACAATACTGTTCTCAGATTTTGGAGCATTGTATATCGCCAACAAGACTCGTACTCCATTTTCATGTAATGTTTGTACAGGACAGTTAGTTTTCTTCTTGGAATACTTGAGCTAGTTGATTCAAGTTCGGAAGATTCTCTAATATTCTAATGAAAGCTTTTTTTCCCTTTTTAAAAAAATGCAGATGTATCACAGCCACTAAATGCGTGCAGAAACAAAATGTGCTTTTTACAATGAGGATATTTATCAAAACTTTTGGAAGAGTATATTTGAGTTTTAACATTCCCTTTGCCAACTTTTTTTAAAAACACTTCTTTTTGATGAGCTTGAGTACGTCCAATTAAAATGACGAGCAAATCAATACCTTCTCCTACTATGACGGCAGTCCTGTGATGTTCCGATTCTCCAATAGCTGTTTCTACGATAAGAACATCTGCATCATCTTTGGCCTGTTTTATCGTGATATCAACAGATTCTAATTTCCCAATCAACATGTTAATAAAAATTTTTTATTACATCGATTCGACACAAATTTCTCTTGGCTAATTGATACTATCATTGTTTCGTCGAAACAAACATCATTCGATTTTGATACAGCAGCAGTTCTTCTTAGCTGTTCCATTGCTTTTATGTTTTTGCTATAGTCCGAGTATCCATCAAATACAACTACAATTTCAGAACCATAATGTTTTTGTAAATATTTTACGTATTTATCTAAAATTATTGAAAAAGTATCGTCTTTACTCCATACGATGCGATGCAAAAGAAACCCACCATCGATAACGTATGTTACATTATTTTCATCCAGGTCAAAATCTACAGGAGTCATATTGTCATATAATGTCGCTTTCGTGGTTTTCTCATGCCATCATTATCAAATAAAGTTGATGGATATGGACTTAGTTCATGTTGGAAATATTCTTGAAGATTACGTTCAAACTGTTTGCTTACAGTTATTCTTTGGAAGAGTAGCAATGGATCAATTGAAACCCTGCAACCGTTAATTTTGACAGATTCGTTGAAAATTGAAAGCGGTAAAACCTTATCGGATCGTTTTAACTTTATTTCATTAAATTTTAAACCAGTTATCTTTACCATTGATGGTAATCCGATTTCATGGGCTTTGTGACAGTTAATTTGATCATTTCCAACTATTACAGAAGCTAAATATACCAATTGTGGCTTATTTGGAAAGGGATTATGAAGTGTAAACCATTCAACTAGTTCACTTACAACAGTATTATCTCTTTTTACTCTTGAATCCTTAGCATCAACATGTTGTTCAGTAGAGTCTAAAGAAATTGTACAAAACTTCTCCATCTCGTCACAAATTGTATTTGTAGCGTACATAGCAAACACCCATTTACATAAAACACTTTCTTGCGTACTTCGACCACGAGATACTCCCCCTTCTGTCTTCATAGATTTCATTAGACTTTGTTCGATACCCATATCTGTCCATGTACCAGAATTAAATTTCTCTGTTCGTTTCACGGTGAAGAATCCCTTTTTAAAGTTCTTAAAAGTCTGTCCATCCATTTTATTTTCTAAATCGTTCATATCTTGAAGATATAAATGTGCAGACTTCGCATATAAAAAATTACCACTAGCGTGAAAATATGGCAGCATTCTTCGTACAGCATTAAGATGTTCTTTGAAAAGTCCCAGTCTTTCAGCGCGAATAAATTCGAGTGCTATTGATACCATTTCGAAATATTGTACCCATAACAGTGGTGTAGGAACTCGAGCTTTTAGTTCATTCAGTTTATTCTGAAATTGATCAATAAATAAGTTTGAGTTGCCTACACACCCTTCAATGCTTTCATAGGAAACATTTCGGCAATTGATTTGTTCAGTTAACTCATTTAACACACAATCTTCAATCTTCATGTCTTCGAAGATTATCATTGACAATACAAGCCGTATGACCTCTGATACTTCTTAAATAAGCGTGACCATTCAACATTTTGTCGACTGAATTCGTAGCATATATTTTATCTAGAGCTTCTTTGAGTCCATTTCCGTCCATTATATATCCAATCGATCCAAGAAAGGACATGAGCATATGAAATCCTCCTAATTTAACAATTATCTTACATAATTCTGAGTTAGCATCCGACGCAGCTACTATTTCACGTGCTTTAGAGTAGAGAGGTTGATCAAAAGTAATTAAACACGTTTTTTGTCCATGTAACTTGGCAATATTTGTAGCGCAATGTAAAGTAGTATAAATTGTGTCTACGTTACTGGCAGGATGATCAATAAAAGGAAGAAACATGACCTGAGAAGTAGAAAAATCATTATTTTTAATAAGCTGTTCGAGAAAGCCATTCCACCCAGATAATGATGAAATATTCTTCCACTTTCCGTATAACCACAACAAATCAATACCGTTTAAATTATTTCCTGTTAATGCTTGATCACCATGTAGATTTTTGACTTGAATTTTGCTGTATCCAGATACAATTGGTTTTTCATATGCTAGAAGAGACACGTGTGATATTGCTGCTAACTCTTTTGCACATGGTTTTGTTGTACATTTTTGTATACGGTCATTGTAAAGAACAGCATCAATCTTAATCATCCCCATAATATGGAGAGTATTATTACCATCAAGAGTATGGACATTTATATCAGCATTGTTCCCAACATATTGTACTAGCGCTCCTGATTCCGATGATAAAATACGAGGCTGTGGATGGTAAACTGCTGAAATTTCGTACTGTACAGTATTACAATACGAAGCTGAATAACCCAAGCTATATAACACATCTATTAGTCTTTTAGATCCATATCTTCTATGAAGAAACACAGAAAGGCTTAATAGTAGCTGTGATGAAAATGATCGTTCTCGTAATGCAGCCATTATTGCATGACTTATTGACGTGTATTTTGTTTTTAAATAAGCTATTTTTCCTTTTCTGTTTTTCATTATGACTTCTCGTAAGAAATGCAATAAACTTTTTGGTATATCTTGATTTACATCATCCAACATTTTACTTGGAGGTGGATAAGACTTGGTTTCATGCCGAATGTCTTCACGAATAATAGCTGCTGCAGCTTCTACAATTCACAACCGTCTTCTTCGGGATCCTTTTTCTATTATCGTACCAAGCTTTTGATAATATATTAGCTTGTGTATCACGAAAAGATATGATTGTAAGAGATCTTACTTTTGTCGTAATTATTATATTCGTCAAATATTTTTGTTGAAGTCTCGTAATTATAGTTTTATCATCTGGTACATACCCCGTCAGGACATCTATGAGCTCTTTCAATGTAAATTGGGAATCGTCGTGATATTCGATGTAATTAAAAATCTCTGCCGTAGCTTCTGAGACTTGACTATCTTAGCGAGGCTTCTTTTCAGTAGATGGTAGCTGATTTAAGAAATTAGTGTAGCAGAAGTATGATATTTTGCTTCAGAAGCGATCAAATCATACTCACAAAGTATACGATCTTTCACTTATTCTCCTATAGAATCACCACGTTCTTCTGCTTTTTTTAAAACATTGTCTTTAAACTCAAGAGTACTCACTTTACTGATCTTGCGCCTGTACTTCTCTCTTTTTTTAGTTTCTGTTGCTTCATCAGCTACTTGACCACAAAATAAACAAAGCTTTTTGAAATCATATGCTTCATTTCTTCTTTTACGAGGGACACTAGGTGATGATAAAGGTTTCACTGTTTTCAATGCGTCGTTTCGATGCTGCAATAGAATTTTTACTAATGTACACTTTTCGGCACTCGGTATGTACATTCACGGAGGTTGAAGAATTTAAAAAATCAATGTGACCGTCCTTTCGTTCGATACTTGCTGCTCTCTAAGTTTTTAAACCGCGCACTACATTAACAGGATAACCTTGTCATAGTGATTCCTTACATATAAAACATAAATCAGACATAACTCTCAAATTTTACGTCCGTCGTAGCTAAAATACAATTTAACATAAAACTAACGGATAAACGTGGCTAGTAGAGACTGAATTTTTGAAAAGGAAATCAATCTTTATTATTTAGCTAAACATGTGTCCATCAACTAGCTATAAATTAAACGTTCGTATATTAGGTGTGTATAAGAATGCACGTGTATAAGAATGTAAAGCGCCCTCTAGCGCTCATAAACATTCAGTGTATCCTTAGACTCCAACGAGAGAGGAGTCGAATCGAGACGAGACATTTTAACAAACAACAGTCCATTGGATATTGAGGGAGACTCTCCTTTATTTGAGTATTTTACCATGTTTTTATTACGTCTGTCAGGGTGGGATTTTGTAATTAATTTTAAACTAACTTCCCAATGAGCTAGAGACTTGAAATTTGGACCATAGCTTAGAAGTGGATGACAATGCATGAAAATATGCTTTTTAGCTCGTTATAAAAACATGGTACATTAAATTTTTTATTTTTATTTTTAGATCATGTATTCTTTGAGGCAACTAAGCTATCAATAGGGGTCAGCAGGTCTAGACATAATCTGCACAGAAGGAAACAAATCTGAAGGTTTATACATTTCAAACTAATTGTATTTCATTTTTCTTTTAAAATGTAATTAGTATATATTAAAATATAATTAAGTAAGTCTATAGTTTCAGTTAACTGTTTTTTCAATTACACGAACAGATCGGAGTATTAAAAAATATACTTGATTACTGAAATCTGTTACTAAATGTAATGTAATAATTAATGAAAAATGCCAATTGTTCGTAACTATATATATTTTTAAGGTTTATAGACTTTATACGGCGTATTATATCAGTGACTAACTGTTGCCCTTGCATTTGCTGTAGATAGCCAACCATTGCCGTTCAACGCCCTCTATTTCAAAAACGGTTTGATGTATAAAAATGTTTCAATTAAGTTATAGAAAATTTTATTCTCTACAATATTTATAATAAATGAAATAGCTTTAAGGCCATAGAAACGAGTATTTGCAAAAAAACCGATTTTTTACCTTTGACCTTGAATATCTTAAGACGCGGACACGAGATTTTATGAGACTTTTGAGACAAACATTTAGATGACAAAATAAAGGT